>JAHZNA010001241.1:0-10173 GCA_027743935.1 Sinodicranocentrus sp. ZH6
AACGTTTTTCTTCACATAAGAGTGAAGATCCTTACAAATAAATCTTTTAAGAGTAAGTGTAGCTCGCAAAAAATACATAATCTCACTTTGAAGATCAACCTAATATTTTAGCCTAACCAAATAAAATCAAATTTTAACCTAACATATACAAAAACAAAATAAAATAAAATGTTCAATTCACGCATTAACCTAACCTAACAACACTAAACAAACAAACGAATTGTAATTGTGTGTAATAACTATCAAGTTGTTATAGGTCCGTCATCATTTCTTGGGCATATTTTGAAAAATTCTCGTCCGCAAAAAATACTCGCCGACCATCCGCAGAAAACACTTTTTTTAGACATTTTTAGAAAAATTTGTAGTCCGCAAAAACTTTCTACCAAAATGTCCGCAGGATCTTCCCTTCGTCCGCAGGTAATATTTAAGTCCTTCATAATTAACAGCGATTAAACAATTGTCAATCATTATCTGAAAATGTCCACAAACAAATGCCATCCATAAAATCATTTGCGATGATCAACAACTGATTAACGAAAAGAACATTCATTTAACAAAATTTTACAACATATAAGTCAAAGAATGGGCTAAATAAAACATCAGCAATGAACTTTGCCCTCGTTCCAAAGTACCCACTACCTGTCTTAGTAAAATGCTTCTATAATTTTAAAATACTGCATAATATATCTGAAATCACTTTGATTTGATTTGATTCTTTATTCGAATGTCTAGCTGAATCAATACAAGTACTGTTCTCCCTCCAGTGACAAATAAGACACTCGTATTTAACTCAAACTCATGTCAGGTTCAGGTTGGTCTCTATTAGTAATCGCAATAATCGTAGTACATGCAAACAATCTATTCATTTTAACGGTAAAGGTTGGTTGGTAGGTAAAAAGACAAATTTCAAAACGGCGTAACTTTTATGAACACGTATTTATTCTAATCAAATTAGTATCATTAAAAACACCAATTAATAGTCTATAAATACCATTACTGTTCAGATCCTCCAATCCCGTGGTTCCCGATTTTCCTCACCTTCTTTACGACATTTTGCAAACCTGTTATTCCCGACTTTTTTGCGATTATTTTGCTAATATTCTCTAAACGGTTTTGCATCCTCGGATGTTTTTGGGTGGATCCTCTCGTTTGGAGTACTCTTTCTTGCACAGAGCCCAGAAAGTTTTAATTCCCCTGGCCAGCGGGACGTTGGGGGCATTTTGGTTTTTTTAATGCTAATCTACGCTTCAAAACCTTCAGCCAAATAAGGACTTCTTGCGGGGACTTGGGAATGGGTTTAAATTTTTCATGATGATGCACTATCTGAGGGTCTTTTGCACTAAAAAATCCTTCCCGGGACGTCTGCTGGATAGCAGTGGACATCTGTCTCGTCATCAAATACCAAAAAAATTCGAAGTGTTGTTTTTGTAAACTCGACGTCAACCAGATTTTGCTCGAGCGTGTTTATCCTCTAAGTACTTTGGAGCAGACTTTATAGTGTAGGATTTGATCCTCAGTTTCGTAGCTTTATATATGATGCAACTTCGTCTTCGCAATTCCCAACTTCTTGGCTGCTGCAGCCTCCGGAACAGATGCATAAAAAATCGATGTCTTTTTTGCATTTGATGCATGGCTATCGTGGAAGGTGGACCTAAGAGTTTTTTGTGTTCAGTTGATTTTGTTGCCTAAAATATGGCGATCTCTTTGTATATGGTAGTATATTGAATTCCTTCCTCCTGGAAATGCTGGACAGGTTTTAATTTTGAAAATTTGCCGAATTTTGTTTATGGGAAATGACGCGTTTGAAAATCACTTCGTTGGATGCTCGAGTGATGGTTGCGCATGATATAATTCAAAAATAAAAGTACGTCTAAGGACACCCTGACCATACTTCTTCTGAATTCGAAAACGTTTTTCGATTCTATCATCGCTACGCCGTCTTATCTCTTGTCTTATTTTGTCTTTTTACTTACCGACCATGCGTTAATTAAGATTAAGTAGTTTCATTAGAATGTGCAATACATTTCTTTAAATTGAAAATTGTGAGTTAGTTCTATTTTGGTGGGCATGACTCTGACCAAATATTAATGTACGTATAGATTTGCGATTGTATTCATTATGAAGCTTTACCGTTACCTATAGTACGGCAATAACAAAATTAACCCTAAATTTAACATACAAACTCACCAATTACAATAAGAAGTCAAATCATCTATAATATACCTGTTAAAGATTTCAAATACGTTTCCATGTTAAAAAATATATTATCCCGAGATCGAGTTGAGGGAAGGTATGAAAGGTATGGCCGGTATGTGAATCGCACCTAATATAATCCTTGCATTTTGCATGCTGGATCTATGATATGTATTTATCATCTCCTATGCGTAACTATCAGCATTATTTGTATAGATACAGTTTAGCTCGCGAACGTATTTTAAAATAATAACACGTGACTAACCAAAAAGTTTAGCTCACGAACGTATTATAAAATATTATTCCGTGAAAAACCACACTGCTTAGCCGGCGAACGTATTTCAAAATATTCACCCGTAACAAACCACTAATTTGAAGCTAACTACAATTCACTGAGGTTGGGCTATTGATATTGAAGGTTGTCGTATCAATTGAATCAATGTCGGGATCCACACCTCACATCACAGGTGTAAGGTTAAACAGTGATACGCCAAGGACTTCAAAGAGATTTGAAAATGGATTGGTTTATGCAATAATACAGTCTTCAAAAAATATAATATTGGAATAATGGCCATTGTTATCTCCCCCAGGGTACGGTATATCCATCATCTTAACCTAACCTCTTATAAATAAATAATTATAGGGATAATTATATTGGTCGGTTGGGGACTTTCCACAATCATGGAAAGGATATGAAAACTCAGATGCAGGCAGTGCAGATCATGAACTCATGCGCATGCATTTAGTAGCTGTCTGGTCCATTCAGTGTTTCAAGTAACATTTGATTTTTAGATATTTCAAATCACAACATATGCCATGTAATGCATCATTCAAAGATCTTTGAAAAGTTAAATCGATTAACGGATATAGTTTTTATGTAAAAAAAATTATTGTGTGGCTACATTTCGGCAGTATGCCTGAAACACCCAGAAAGTTTATCTATAGCACACATGCAATGCACAGCTGGTACGATCTGTTTTGCAAAAAGAACTTAAAATGACGAAGGGAAATCGTGCCAATCAAGTATAAATTATAAATTAGCATAACCAATCATTTTCTTCCATTTCAGTCACATGATTTAAACAAACCGCTTGGCTATTTACTATTATTATTATTGTTCGGGTATTTGTTTACATCACGTAACTGAAATAGAAGAAAATGATTGGTTATGCTAATTTATACTCGATTGGCACGATTTCCCTTCATTTAAAGTTCTTTTTGCAAAACAGATTGTACCAGCTGTACATACAATAGCCCAACAGTATGTCTGCAGCATTGCTACCTGCGATTTGTCGCCTATACCGACTTTACAATCCTCCTTGGAAGCCCGGTTGGGTGGTGTATTTGTCTGGAATATTCATTTGATCTATTTACCTTATTAGTGATACTGAATAGTATCCTATTGCGATCGTAAGGTTACTCTACTTCATCTAACGCTAACTCTTCTCATATCCGAAACCCCGTGTGTTGTGAGTACAGGATTATATACTGCTTACAAGGGATCCTTTTACACTGTAGTCTAAAGCCAGCTTAACTAAAAAACTATTTAAATATAAAAAAATCATGCTAAAAACGAATCTGACATCAGTTTGCCGTAAAACTAACTTTCCAGTGCAATAATTGCACTTTCTGGAATTCTGGAATACATTGATGCATGCATAAATACACAGAAGTAAACATACAAGGTTGACAAAGAACGTATTTGAATCTCGCGCGTTGTAGTATGGCATTATGGTGTAGGGCTAATATATGCATAAATGTTGCTTCCCTAACTTTCATGAATGAGGTAAAACATGGACCTGAAAGAATTCCAGAAAGTGCAATTATTGCACTGTAAAGTTAGTTTTACGGCAAATTGAAGCTAAAATTGTTAGCCTGAAACTTATAAAACACTAGAATAGAATAAAGTCAAACTAATAAACTAATAATTAATTGATGTCAGATTCGTTTTTAGCATGATTTTTTATATTTAAGTAGTTTTTTAGTTAAGCTGGCTTTAGACTACAGTGTAAAAGGATCCCTTGTTAGAGCTCTGTACTCTTCTCAACAAGATACAGATATACAGTGGACATATAGTTACGCAGTACAGTATAACAATTTGCAGTTCCCTCAATATTTATAGTTTTATAAATTATTAGTAATATTGTTATTAGATTTTCAGCTGTAACAATGGATAGCAATGTTTATGTGTGAAATATACGTAAATAAATATGACTGGTGTCTCTATAAATATACGTAAATAAATTTGTTATGAGAAAATGAAAATATTGGAATTCGAGTTTAAAAGATTTAAAAGTCAGATTTCTTCAGTATCACATCAAGGTTGAACTTGATTTAATCTTGTTCGTATCTAGCAGAGTACCTTCTATGGGCTTTCAAGTTAATAATAGTAGTAAATATTTTCATTATTTTTAACAATTTCTTCCCTGCAATCCATACTAAATTTTCCTAATGTAATTTTATTCAGTGAATTCCCAAGATTTAGGAAGCTTGTTCCACAGTTAAGCCCCTCTATACATCCAACTATTTTTAAACACTGTGAATTGGCCTGTTTTAAAGAATACTTCCTGTTCTTCGCTGACAGGTACGAACTTCATCGTGTTTAACTCTGTGGAATAATGTTTTCAATAGAACAAATTCCACTCTTTCTTTCAGTCATAAAATTAAATCCAGTCAAGACCGTTTTATGTAGATTCTGCTTTTAACATTTTTATAATTAAAAGATTTATGTTTTTTGTCCATTTAAAAAAATCTTGGCAGCATGAAACTTACGTTAGCAGGAATCCATCGATCATGGACTGTATGGTTTCTACTTTATATTCACTTTGAACTGCCCATAATCATAGTCTATACAGTTGACAGTAATCATTAGTAATCAATAATTTACAAGAACTTTTACGGCAAACTCATTGAGAAACTTTCTCGTGCCATTTAAATATGACAATGTCATGAGATGCCCAAGGGTCAATAAATTTTGTATTACGCCTACTGTAACAGCTCTGTATGACACTATGTGACATTTTACGTTCAACTATCTCGGTCAAATTTTCATCAATTATATAATACCTACATACTTAAATTCACTAACAAGTAACAACGTTATGACTGTTGACCTAAAGTGTGTATTGTCCTGGGATTTTGGTTTTACTGAATATCATAAATTTGATTTTTGTCACTTTCATTATCATACAATTTTTGTTACAAGAGTTTACTAACAACAATTATCCATATGATCAATATTGGACCTGTAACTCAGGAAATTTTGGATAGCAGACTAATCGACGCTGAGTTTGGGGGATATTCTTTCTCTTGGAAGTAAGAAACGAGTGAATATCCCTGTACAAGAGTGGGCGCTAATAACCCTCAGGGGAGCTTCTTGCAGAATTCAGGAAAGTAGGTTACGCAAACCCTTCTCATCAGTGGTATCGACCTAACCAAAGGCCAAAGGCACGTCAGTGACGTCAGAGTATATTCCAGTCTCGAAGGAAATATGGCATTTGGAGAAGAATTAAAAAAATGGATTGGTTTTAAAAATGTGACATGCCCATTTTGAGCAAAAATAAATTTCAATTAAAGTTTACTTAAACGAGGGTGGATTTAATTATTATTTTAAAATGGTGTGACGAAATAGAACGGTTTTTGATTCATGTGTGCTATTCCACTTATCATTCGAGTTCCCAATTGTGTGAGAGATGGAGAGATTTTGAAAGGATTTTGGTGGTGAGTAATAAAATGCGTGAGAAACTTCTCACCTGAGAGAGATGGCAAAGGGAGATGCTAAGTTAATGGAATGTTTTCACCCTTTTTCCTCCCATAAGGTGTGCATTATCCTGCTGATAAATTTATTGCTGTGTGTAATGCATTCATCATCATCACAACTCCTTTTTCAACTCCAACTCATACACCTCCTCCCCCGACATGCCTATTATTCTCGAGTAAAATTGGGAATTTCTCTTCACAAAAGGATCCTCGATAAGAATCATTACCAATTCAAGGCAAGCCTGGGCAAAATACATGTATTTTAGATACAACATGTATTCTGTATTTTACACCAAATATTTTATAGCAAAGTATTGTGTATTTTGTATTTTGACACTCCTTCCCAAAAAAGTATTTAAAATACAAAATACATTAAAAAATACTTTTGCTGAAAAACGTTCATTCTCATTCTACATGAAACTTGGCAAAACAAAAACGAAGTTGCAAAAATACAGTGTGACAGGCACAGATTTGTCTAAAACGGCATTTTGAGAAGTCTTTCATCATTCCCATCAATGAGCACGACGCACTGAACCAATAATACGTGCGTTGCAAGTCTATAACCTGATCAACAATGTCAACTCTTTACGCCAGAAATTATTACCATCTTAAAAACATATTAAATTAGTGTTAGTGGTAATGGATCTGCAATATTTTTATTCAATTGAAAGATTATTTAGCTATGTCAAAACATACTTGAGTCGAGTCTGCTGGACGAAACTCGAACGTTTGATTCATATAAACGTTAACTGAATTATATGTATGGCAATTCCATTCCATGTTGCACACCAATTTTAAGCTTAGGTAAACTCAGATAATGGGTGATTTTTCTGTTGTATTTTCGAAAAAGTATTTTGTATTTTAAATACAGTATTTTGTATTTTAGGTCAAAATGAAAGTATTTGTATTTTGTATTTTGAATCAACGTATTTTGCCCAGCCTTAATCCTTCTTAACAATAAACTGCTATTTTCTTATCATCCTGCGAGGGTACATTTTTTACTCTTTCCTCTGCATTTCATGTCATCATACTGGGCAAATAATATTTTCAATGAATGTGCATATTCATGTATTGAATAAATATAATGATTTTTTTTAAATAAATGCGTCATATATATTTCACAAATTCCTGCAAAAACAATTTATTTCTTGCATTTAATTTTCTTAATAATTAATAAGTTCTAATGGTGCATGATAACAAAGGAATAAAGAATGAAAACCCTGAAATGAAATGAAATAAAGAATGAAAGCTGGAAAGATTTGAAAAGAGAAACAAGTTTGAATTAATAAATCACCTGAAAACGCATTAACACTTTAAGCGAATAAATATTAAATCGAGTATTACACCAGATTTGCAGCAGAAGCAGACAGGACGCAGTTATGAATGTATGAAAAGTGTGGGAATTCCGTCATCTGCTGGAGAAGAAGAATATAGACTACTTTTTGTAAGGATTTTCTCTAAACGAGATCATTTCCATTTGCAGCTTCCATGCTGGTCCTTATGAGCGTTTAGCTTTGTCCTAAAAAGTGGTGTAGTTTATGAAAAAGGGGGAAATGGGAAGGTAATGCATACACAAGTTTATGGCATCCTTTATAAGCTTGTAAAAAGGATAATATTTTTCTCGTAATGGAGTGTTCTCTCCTTGTCATTCAAATGGTGTGTTGGCTGCTGGATTGTGAAAAAAGAAAGTTTTTCCCATGATAGATGGAGAGGAAAAGCACTTAAAGTATTGTTGAGGTAAAAGAGGTGTTTTGTCCAGTGTTAACCCGCAAAAACATGGAGACATGCTGGAGAATCATGAAAAAAGCATTTGGGTAAAAGCACGCAAAACAGCAATAAGGGTAAAGACGAGCTAATGATCCTTTTCCATTTTTATATCCCTTTTCTGGGTAAATTGAAGAGAAGGAAAATGAATCTCTCATCATTGCATGACACTCTCTCATTGAGCAGAGGTAAGCGCCAGGTGGGAGAAAACACATCTTGTTTCATGCCTCACACACCACACCACCTAGAAATCTGACACTTTTTCCAGCAATCACGGAAACCATTGGGGGTATACTTTGAGTTTTACGTCTGTTTATCAACTTGAATGGAGTGTGAATGCGAGAATATTTTCTTTGATGAGCGTGTCCCCCTTAATGTTGTTTATTGTGGAGAACAAGATTTTTCTCCGGAAAGATCATTTATCTCATGGAGAGCTTTTGACAACGGCTACTTTCTCATGCTCAAATCATCATTGAAAGTTTTATCTCTTGTTGTGTTATATTTTACTGGGGGCATGCTCACCTTGAGCTCATGAAATAATTAAATTAATTTTAAAATGCACAAGTAAGTAAAATTCCATTTAAGTAAGGGGTCAGGGTCAGCATCTTTAGAAATGTTAGCATAAAAATTTGGTAAGGTAAAACCACCCATCAAAATTGAATCATTAAAAAGGGCAAAGATAAAGATTTTGTGGAAGAGTTAGCCAGAGAAAAAGGGAGTCTCCTCCTCTATTCGTAAACTGATGGTTAGTTCTCCCACAGAGCAACTCCCTCACTTTCCCTTACCACCAATGAGAAGCTACGAGATCGTCTTCATGTTTCATATCGCACTCCAAACAGGATTAAAGCTTGAATGCTTGTCTTGAGTGTAAATGTGCTATTTATAACTACACAAATAGCTAGCAAGGTAGGGTGAAGTGATCTGATAATAATACTTTGTTCTCAAGCTCTCTGCTTTTGTGACGGCACTCGCTAATAAACACATTTCAGTCGTTCACTACCTTTCCCCTACTTTGTTGGCTTATCTTTTCCAGGAAATATTAGGACAATTTCGAGATATTTTGTCTTGAAATGTGAACATGTGAAGTGGAACAATTCAATTCGATGGAGTGTCATTCCTGGATTTTTTTCAAAGTGGATAAAATCAAAAGCTGTCAAGTTTGATAAGTGAGTTTGTTTTACATAATTCTCAAATAATGCAGACTGAACGTTTTCGGAGAAAGTTGAAAATTTGGAAAAATGCAGAGCTGTTGGGTACGAAGGGCTATTCCAGGAAATTTTGGTGAACAGTCAAATCTGATCCAGTCTCATTCTCAGAATTGTCGAGGAACACAGTTAAAATCGAATGTGAAGANCAGTTAAAATCGAATGTGAAGAAAATGGCAAGTTTTTCGATTGATTCTATCCTCAACCAAAAGCCGAATAAAGTTCACCCGTGTGTAGAAAGTAAAGGTCGTAGTGTTACCCCTGAAGTGTTTGACTTGCAAGAGGATGAAGATAATGTGGACGTGGACTCTGTTTCCGTTGTTAGTGAAGATAATGACGTTGAAGGGGATCAAATTGATGATTCTGATGAAGAAATCGAGCAAGACGAAAGAGACATGACGGCAGATGAGAGGATGATGCTTCATTTGAATAGTGGTTATAATGGGGATGAATGTGAAACTTCGGATGATTGTGACAATGTGAATAGTGTCATTGGAGGAAATATTCAGCAGAGACAGGATCTCGTGAAATATATGGAGTCTTCGAATTTCCCATTGTTAAAGCCATTTCCGTTGTATTCTAATGTTCCTCATCCGTTTCCACATTCGGCGCCAGGTCGGCTAAAAATATTTTATGAATAAAAAATTCATGTAAATAGCAGTGTCAAGAGATGATGGCTAAGTTAATTTATTTGTTTAAAATTTCAATCAAGGCATGGATTACAATGCACTCTGCATTCCAAATCTTCTCCCGTTCCCCCTCGGTAGCTCCTTGATTGGACCAGGTGGGACAGGTGTAAGCCCATGGTCACATCCACATCATGCACATCATCCCAAACCACCTCTTCTCGGTCTTCAAGGTAAGCTTGAAGCTTAAAAAACGCCAAAATAATTGGAAACACTTACAACCTGCAAAAGAATGACAAGCCGTGTTAGCACCTCTTCTCAAACTAAATGTCACTCTTTATTTGTCTTTTAAACTTCTCTCATTCATTTCATCTTTCATCCGAGTAAACAAATAGGTACATAAAAAATCCCACCTATATAGCAAAACCCAAGACCAAATTCCGTTCTGGGCCGGTGGGATATGAACACATGACGAACATTTTTTAACAATTCCTGTCATGACAGATGAAAAAGTTTTAAAAAAACTAGCTAATGACGTGGTTTACGAGGTGAAGAGGAAATAAGCAGAGAGAGAGATGAGTTATTATCCTGTGGGGTCTAATCAAGTAGACCAATTCTCACCGAGG
>JAHZNA010001242.1:4239-45393 GCA_027743935.1 Sinodicranocentrus sp. ZH6
CATGTGTCAGTCAAGAAATTTTACTTGGAATTCGCTCAGTTTCTTCTTGATATTTTCCATTCTTATATTTGCCTCTACGATTTGCTGACGGTATCTCACATACGAGTCGTGGAAATGATGAAGTAGCTCGTGACGACGTTTTAACTCTTGGTTCATTGTTTTCTCTTGTCCTACCATTTTATCTAGCATTTGTCTTTCGTCTTGTAGAACCAAATGGAATTGAGCTGTATTGTCAAAAAAGAAATATTAATGTAGGGGCTGAAGTCTGGCGGTAATCTAAAGTTGGGATTTTCCCACCTGTCAGGTCCTTCAAATGTTGAAGTGTCGAGTTCATTCCACTAATTTCCGCTTCTAAAATGGAGCTTTCACAAAGAAGGTATTCAAAATCAATATAGCGAAATACTTCGTCCAGCTTCTTTGTTGATTTTTAACTGCTCAAGCGTTCTTTTTCTTTGGGCCATAACCTTTCGAATACTAATCCTAGCCTTGGTTTCTTCCGCTGACAGTTGATTTCTCATTTTTCGACGAAATCTGCAACGGATGATCATTATGCCACATTGAAATCAATAAAATCAATAAGATAAACAAAACACGCCATTTTGCTCAACACATTTAAAAAAGACTTACTTGACAAGCATGTCAGCCATAATCTTCCCATTCATTCCAACCCCAGTAGCCCCTTTCGTAATTAACCGAAAGTCTTTCCTTATTCCCATTAAAATTGCCAAAGCATGCTTGTGAGCATCAATGTGAACTTGAATAGAACTCTCAGTCCTTAAGTGCTTGGGTCTCGTGATGGTAAAATCGTTTTCGGAATTCGTCTTCCTCCTCAATCGCAAATCTCAATCTGTCCGTAATTGACAATCTATCAAACAAATTACACAATTTTGTCGGCATTAATTATTACTTTTACAATTACATTTTACAATCTTTACTTTTTCGCGTCAGCAAGATTGAAACCGGCAAAATCTTCATCCTCAACTGAGCCTTGACTACTTACACTGGGCCTTTCAGTTAAACTATTTTTACCTGCCGGTTTCAGGACATTAGCAGCTGCAGTGCTCATTTTGTCATCTAATTGAAGTCTACTATGGAATACCTTTGTGTTTAGTCGTGTTCTAACCTAATGAACAAAAAATTGCAACATATTTAGACAATTTAAGCAATACATGGTGGTATCTTGTGATTTACGATAGTAAACCATTCACCCCAGGTTCCCCAGTAAAATCCATTCTTTCGGCTGCAGTCCCCACGTAATCACCATACTGGCCGGAAGAACACAAGATATTCACGTGTAAATTGTTGAAATTTTTATAAGTGACTTAGCTGCTTTGGCGTTTTTAAAAAAAAATTTGCTACCTTATGTCGCATCACATCATAATTTGATGGAGCCAAGTCACCAACCGTTTTAAAGAATTGGAAGGCCGTCCCCAGTGAAGTTTCTGACATATTCTCAAAAAAGGAATCTTGGGACACTCTAATTTCATCCGCAGCATTAATTGGCTCGTAGTTTCCAGTATCTTCTGGCTCCGGTTCTGAATCACTGGAGCAGATTAGAACTCGTGTTTTCTTCAAGTGATCTTCAAACTCATCTGCATTTGTTGGTAGTCTTGAGTCAATCTCTTTCTCTGAAGCTTCTAACTTTTCTATTGTTTTTTCGTAGAGGTAATTTTCTGTTTCAAGCATGAGAATGTGCTTTTTCACGTGAATTATGATTTTTCTGATGGTTGAATTGGGAAGTTCTGAAATGAATAAAAAGAAGTTGTCGGTGTTAATCCCATGATTTGTGATTTTGGGATGTATTAGTTATAATATTTGCTTACTCCGTAATATAGATTTTGGGATGGCGCCTTCAACATCTGGAAGGGATTTCTTTGGAGATGGTAGCCTATCTTGTAAATCTTGTTGAGATTCATAGATTATTTCAAAATCCGCATCTGCGTCGTCTTCCTCAGTTTCCCATTCTTCATCATTTTCTGTCCACTCACCATAACCTTCTTTGTCTTCTTCAGACGAGCCTTCTTCTTCGTATTCTTCATCTTCATACTCGCTTTCACCTTCCATCTCATCAAGATTGTCTGCCTCAGAAGATTTTTTCTCACGCATTGCTTTCCGGAGAGCTTCTAGCTCTTCGGCTTCATCATCTATGGATGGCATGATTTAGATATTGTGTTATAATAACAGTGGATCTGTGACTGCGACTTCCAGTAATAATAGATTTATGTAGCTTCATGTATTTATTTAGTACATGAGTTTATAGTTTTGTAGACAAGTCGAGTCGAGTTGAACTTTAGAAACCGATTTACGGTTCAGTTCAAGGTTCATCAGAAGATGATCAGGAGTATTTGGATGGATTGGACCATGGAAACTGGAAACTTCCAGAAATGTGAACCCTCAACCGTGACCACCATGTGGCAACACGCATTCAGCAAGTTTTAAGAAATAGATAGCGGCGGAAATGAATGAATATATTATGGTGTCTGCAAGGACTTATACAGCCATAATTTTTGTGTGTTGTGTTCGCCATAATTACTGTATATTTCACCTTGGGTGTTTGGTAGTGCTAGTAGTGCTAGTACGAAAATATGGATCTGGAGAAATGCATTTTCAAAATCGCGTTTTCTTATTATTTAGTATATATTATCGGGACCATAATCTGTGTGACAATTTACAGTTTATTTTAGAACTCATCTTTATTTTAAACCAAATATCATTGGTATTCACTTTTTTCCTTCGAAATTGTAATAATCATCAAGATATCAAAACTTTTAAATAAATATACAAACCCACATATAAACAAGTTATATACTTTGATTACCTATTATTTTTTCAACACTATATAGATTCTTATACTTATTATTTATTTGACTACAAATGCTAAACTAGTTTAAAACAACTTTACTTGAATTGGGTGTTTGGTAGTGCTAGTAGTGCTAGTACGAAAATATGGATCTGGAGAAATGCATTTTCAAAATCGCGTTTTCTTAGTATATATTATCGGGACCATAATCTGTGTGACAATTCACAGTTTATTTCATCTTTATTTTAAACCAAATATCATTGGTATTCACTTTTTTCCTTCGAAATTGTAGTACTAATACGAAATTAAACACACTAAATAAATCTACTTACAAGATAATCATCAAGATATCAAAACTTTTAAATAAATATACAAACCCACGTATAAACAAGTTATATACTTTGATTACCTATTATTTTTTCAACACTATATAGATTCTTATACTTATTATTTATTTGACTACAAATGCTAAACTAGTTTAAAACAACTTTACTTGATAATCACAGTGTTTAAAGGATGAAACATCGCTGTACCGTGGAGTTGGTATTCGGTATACACCATACACTAAATATGATTCCTGCAAAGATTTGCATAATGCATAAAAATTAAGATTCTGGTTGTGAATCAGCAGCCTTATGTTGTGCATTGATTGACAGTGGTTGTAATCTAAATATAAACTTTTCATCGGCTACATCATTAAGTTCATCGTAATTGTCTGCGCTGCAAATGCCGTTATCATTTAATGAGCCAATTACTAGGTGTGGTGTCTACGTCTGTTTCATTCTTCTCGGACTTGAGCTCTTGCAAAAAGTTCTTCATTATCCAAAAGGAAGCCAACAAATACAAGAAGCAAACTGCATAAGCACATACTACCATATTTGACACTGGCGGCTCAATAATCATCTGCAAAGCCAGGAGGAACATAAATGTCAAATTTGCAATACTGCATGTTTTGACCAGTGTGTAGCTTGGCTGAAACAACAAAAAAGCTTTTGATTAGTCATCTAATCTTCATAACAAAAAATTTCGACATCACTAGCCATTTCACCTTTGCAGCTCCAATCTTCAAAATAATTGACATCGGGACCCAATAAATCACTGCAACTTTGTTTTACAATTATTCAAACATGTATTAATTAGTCACGTTTAACTTTGAATCAACAAGGTTTGTCTTGTCATGAATTGATTTTTAAAATTGATTGACTTTAAAAAATATTTTTACCAAAATATTTAACTATGATTTCCATAAAGTGTTCACCCCTTTCAGTGTGCAACACAAAGTTTTTCACATTTTCCGTTTGCAAAGATTCAACAATGTATATGGCAAAAAGTGGAAGAGACATCACAACTAAAGCCTATTAGGGAATTTCGACAATTAATTAATGAATTTGAAATATATGTGTGTATCTTGTATGCCAGGTTTGTATGATAAGTTTGCTTCTTCTTTTCTTACTATATTAATCCAAGCGATTCCTACAAGCTCTTCTTGCCATTTCCGTGGATGTCTCAGACCCATTGTGTCACTTTTAAGTTTGAGAGTACGAAATAATAATGTATATACGATTTCAAAAATTAGATACAGCCAACTTGTTTATTTCGATCAGATTAAGTACTCAATGAAAACAAGAGTCAGATTGAAGTTTTTTTACCCTTTTCTATTTTTTCACTAACAGTTCGATTTGAGTGTTATATATATTTGCTTTAACAAAATTACATTAAATCAGTTCCTTTATATATCAGTTTAAGAAAATCTAGACAAAATATAACGTATACAAAAAAATCACTGCATGTAACAAAATTATTTGTACTAAATTTCTACTTGAAAGCACACATTAATTTCCTACGAATCAAGTTTACACTAACTAACGGTAAGAAACAATACGACTAAACATGAGTATGGATAACTTTCAATATTATTTTAAACTAATGTTCTAAATGCTCAAACTTGCACCAATGCAGTTTTGTCTGCAGCAACCTTTGAGTTACAAAATGACTGGTTATTGCTCTCCTCATCCTCCTTTCCAGATTCTATGCACAACCTTACTGCTTCGTCATAACAAGGAAGGTCATCTTTGCATAAATAAGCATAGGACGGAGGAGGAGACATTTCTCGATTGCACGTTTCTGTTGACGAGGTAGGCTGTACAGAATTGTTTATAGCTTGAGACATAAGGGCTTCTACACCGATATTCTTAATTAGCTTCATATATCTTGAGACTATCCAAAAGCCAAAACCTTTGATAAGGAAATGAAGGATAATGAGAAATATCAAGTGCTTAGGGGCTCGCATTCCCGATGACCGGTGCACAATGCGATGCTGCATTGTAAAGTCCTCAGTAGAATTTGAAAACTGTCTTTGGTCATCGAAAAGAAGATAGCGATATGTAAAGTAGATAGCTGATACAATTATAAATATTTGCATTAAAGCTTCACAAAGGATCCACGAATGACAGAGGTGATAGCTTTTCTGTGAGGAAAAGAAATAGAAAAATAGTATAATGGGGATGGACTATAAATGACACATTTATACTGAAAATATAGTCATAGGTTTTTTATGGACCTTTCCAATTGCCCAAACCAATAAGAGTGCGAGAGCCACAGATTGCAGTGCCCATGCTAAACATATAAATGCACAAATTAGTTCAAATGGAATGAATCATTTTTGTACTAATAATCTAATGATATAGGTTGGCTTACCACAAAAGAAGAATGCAATGGCTCTGAAATGCTGAAATCTAACTATAGTGTCCGGTGTTATGTTATACATTTGTCCTTGACTCCAACCGGTGCCATAAAGCATCGTTGAGATGAGCAGGATTTGAAGAAACTACCACAGAATTCAGCATCAAAATAATATTATATGTATACGTGTATATATTATATGCATAATCGTGAAACAAAGCTTTACATAAACTCAGTAACCTTTCAATTCCCCAAAAATGTCAATTAAACAGGTAAGCATTTATCAAGAATGTACAATAATATGTAGTGTTTACAGTTATCACACAATTCCAAATGGAGAAGCTGCTTGCTTCCACTTCAGTACTAGCAGGCCTTGCAGCAGAATTCCCGGATCCCGACATGGTCGCAAAGGAATGATTTCTACTCGTATAATAGTAACAGTCAATGGTAAATGACCAATTCACGGCATCAAATACCACTACGGATATGAATACTGTCAATCACACTCGATGTGTTAGTGTATAGCACCTTGATTACACGGACGATTAATAAATTAATAACTGAACCCTCAAATCTTCCTGTGTCCAAAACTCGAACTTTAGTCCAATCTCATCTTTGAAATTAGTTCGTCCTGGCTGCTTTCTAGCTGCAGCGAGTCAATAAGCGTAACACAGCTTGCGTGCGACAAACAAAACGGCAATAAAATAATTAAAAGAAAAAAGAAACATGCGAGATGACATTATGTATTTGGATTTCCCATTTTGTCCTCAGTCGCTCACATTTTCACTTGCTTTCAGACGTTCCAAAATACTAAATAGATTTTTACACTATTACTATTTAGCTGAAAAATTCAGATTGGGAATTCATGGGGAAGTGGTTAACCACAACTACACTTGTGTGGAGAACTAGATATGTTTGTATGTTGAAGTTTTCCATGTTTACTACATAGAAACACAGAAGCAAGTGATGTGCAAATTGTGCAATGCAAATCACTACTGCACTGCTGAAGGTTCAATATTTCGCTGCAGCTCATGAATGAGCCACCAAGAATTATTAGTAGGTATGAAATTATCCTACATTACTTATATTAACTTTTCTCTGTCTATTACAAAATCTGTGGAAAAGCAAAAAGACTAACTACTAATTCGCCAGCACATTTATTTTCTTCTCAAGTGGATGTGGGGCATGTCATACAGATTTAAATGAGGATATTCATATGCCTTAAGAGGTGATGTAGATGTGGATGGAATAAACACTAAAGAATGCCAGCACTAGCACTCATTGTTGGACATTATCTTTGTGACTTCCCATGCAAACTAAGGAATACGCAGCAACTTGTCTTTCCTTATCTACATAACATTCTTCAGTGAGACAAATACCCTATCTGAAATCAGCCAGTGTCATCAGAAATAAATTGCAAAAAAGGTTCAAAGCATTAGGTGCTGGTTGAACGCAAAAGTAACGTCTATTGTCAAGTTCACACACGCAAAATTAGCATAACGTCATACATAAGTCAAGTGAAATAATATGGAAGATTGTCACGAACCAACAATCATCATCATCCTCACCCGCAAAATGGACTGCTGCGGTTAGCTGGGGAATTTTATAATGCCAAGACAAGTTCAAGAAAGAATGAGAAATATCGGTAAATGAGTAGTAGATATTTAAGTCGTTAGGTTTATCGCACCTTAAAGCTTACATCATAAGCATTATGGCTTACATCCAAAGAAGTTGGGCTTTGTGATGTGTATTGTATGTATTCATGGTCTTTATGAGCACTGCACTAGCTGCAAGAAAGGTATGCAAGAGCGTGGGAAAATATCCTCGTTATCATGAAGTAATGGTATCTTCAATGATTTCGAACTTTCAGGGGATTTACAGTTTTAACAATTAAATGATTTTGTAGGATTTAAGGATTAGACTAGAGTTGATGACTCAAGTTTGATGAAATTGGATAGTGAATAGCTTTGCTGCAGGCTGCTTAACAGTGGTAGTATCATTTCGGATTTAAAATTCTAATGTTGTCGATGTGAATGACACTAGTTATTTATTATGCATAAACGCATTGAAGCTTCCTCAGCTCTATTCAACCGCAATTTGCATTAATCAAAGATTTTATGATGAACTGCAACATACATCAACCACAGCAAACGAATGAAGTAAGATAGTTTTGTTTTTGTACCGTTGTAGAGTTAAACACGTATTTTGAGACTGTCATATGACGTGTCATGTTAAATTACATGAATAAGGGAAGGGAATAATAATTTTGCAAGCTTTTGAAACAAAAAACCCAATATACGCTATTTCTACCTCATATCATATCCTTTACTTCCCCCCTCTGCAATAAATTACACTCAAGGTGGCGGAAATAGTGGTGTAATGAGGAACTTTCTATCATGAATGACATTAATTGGCTGTTATATTTCTTAATAACAAAACAAGTAATAAATTTAGTTTTATTGTGTGTTTAATTATCCACAAGTTGCCTGCTAAAAAGTATACTCGGCTCGGCACAAACCTTTATAGGATTGAAGCTGATTAGCATATTCTTTGATTTCTCGATTAAGCATTTCCGCTCAACACAGCACCATTCACCTAGTTCACATCATGTCGCAATCAGATTTTAAGTGCGTTCATTCCATTAAACTTATATTTGCTCTATTTCTTTTAACCAATCTGCCTTCACATTTCATGGCCAAGGCTGAGGTCGATAATAGCGTACTGCAAACCAGACTTCAACGAGGGACATGGATCTATTTTCCATTTGAAAATGAAAAGTCTGCTGAAAGTGGATCGTCAATCCAAAACCATAAATTGGCGGGGGGTACATGTCAGTTACAATGTGCAAATCCAAAGAATCGAGATAAGTGTATTGTCGCCGTAAACCAATGCCAATGCTCACATAATAACAAACCATTTTGTGCAAGTGATGGGGTAACGTTTGTCAACAAATGTTGGCTACTTTGTGCTCAAAAGCATTGCAATCCAGGTACTAGATAAGAATATTCAACGGATATTGCAGTTCAGCTAATCAACATATTATAAACAACCACACACGATCTTCTACATTGTTTTCTAATCGAATTTTAGGAATCAGGATCAATTTTGAAGGAGTTTGTCCAATCCGAAATAAGCCAACACGATGATTAAATTACTAGTTCATTTGCACTGGGATATATATATGAAAAATTCTAATATATTTCAAGACAAATGTTTAAACTATTGTTATAAATCTAAATTCATTATTTTATGCAATCCATCCAGGCATTTATATTGCATATTATTGCATTTCATTCATTTATTGAGAATTTTCAGAAAATTACAATTCACCAGAGGAGTGATGACTTGAAAAGAGAAATACTTGAGAAAGATGAATTTAATTACAGAGACATATCATTGTTTTTGAATAAAAAATCTTTCCTACAAATGAATTGTGTGAAATTAGAATAACACTCATTTTTTCGCTCAAAGCATGCTGCAGATTTTATCTCTGACACAAATTAGCACTTGTTACCATCTTTGTTCATTTCTTTTTGAACTCGAAGGATCTTCTTGTAAGCATGAGCGAAAATCATAGAAGCCTCATTGTCAGAGAGAGTAACCTTACAGTCATCGCTGGGAACAAGTGAATCCGCTTCAGCTTTCAAATCCCGTCGGAACTCTTCAACAACGTTCCGGTATTGCTCCACTGAACGTGATTCTTTGAGGGCGACATCCATAGCTGCTTTTTTGTTACAAAGTTCCTTTTCAGCGCACATAAGAGTTTCCTCAGCAGTGACAAGTAGTGGATTACATGAGGTGTATTTGCAAGCCTTGCCATTTTCAATAATCTCCCGGAGTCGGCGCAATAACTCCCATGCACACTGCCCCTTTTCCATAGCTGCTCTGGCGAGATCGCATCGTTTCTTCAAGGCTTCGTAAACGTCACACCAGACGTCCTCAAAACGTGGAGATTCAAGTGTTTCTTCTTCAATTGCACAATAAGTCTTATTCATGAACACCTTAATCGCTTCAATAGCTTCACAGTAGGCTTTCAGAGCGGCTTCAGTGTATTCAACAGCTTTGGGTTTTGTATCTTTCAAGGCCTTTTCCAGTTCGGAGTTCGCTTTGGCTATTAACTCTTCTTCCCTGTCAGTCTTACGAAGGCAGTCGCTTGAATCACATTTTTTTTCAACGCACTCGTCTTTACAGTCTCCTGCTCCTGCACAATGAACTGACGTTAGAAAGCTTTTTTTGAAAAAGTCGTCTGAGTTATTGAAGATGAAAGAAACTCCTCCAACTCCAAGAAGTCCAGCGGCAAGGGTGGTCCAAAATCGTTTTCTTCCAGATTCCGAACCTAGATTTGACGAGAAGATTGGAATCTTCGGGATGCCATTTAAATTTATCTAAAAACAGAATAAAAAGTATGAAATGTTGCAGATATTGTAACAGAGCACTTTATAGTTTTTTTAGTATAAAATGTTTGCTGTTTATTATATAGATCGGACCATTGACAAGCTCTGAGAACGATTATTATCGAATTCCGATTGGATTGGAGGCTTCGCAAAAGGAAGCTTTGATGATCCGAGAATACGCCAGCTTGCCTTTTCAATTTGACGAATGGGATTTATGGCCCACGACCCAATAACACGTAATCCGTTCATTTTTCCACGTAAATTTTCACTGAATTTTCTTAAGTACTTATAAACAGGTTTTTATTAATCGTACGGGCTGGAAGTATTGAAAAGGTCTGTATGTCGTGGTTATGAACTACAAGATTGTCATCCTCGCTCGGCTTATAGACGAAATAGTGTTTTAGGCGAAGGATATCACCCTCACGTAAGTTGATAATATATTAAGCATACGTTCAGAACCATTGACGGTATTATAAGATAATGCACCTTTCAAAGGAAATTTCCTGGGCAACGGGTGCATTGCCCGTATTTGAAATTGAAACTGCCCTTCTGGAAATTCAAAGGTGATGTCACGATAACTGTATAATGACGCACATTTTATGGACATTCTCAAAATGACACACACCCCACGATACTGATGACGTGACACATGAAGAACGGCACATTTATCACAGTGAAAACTTTTGCCATACGGCCAAACCATGGATGAGTTGCACAAAACTTCTCGCAATCATTCGATCCGATTAAACAAACCAAAAACCTACATCGCAAAAATTGACGATTTCCGTAACAACTTTACAGTATCGTATCAAAAACCGAAGTTAAGAAAGTATAGTGATATATTCCTTCAAAAGTTCCAGTGATCCTACAGTGATCCAGTATCCGGCTACCATTAATTTAAGATACTTAGGTTTATAGGATAATCATAAAGATAAGTAAGTAGCTACTTCATACTGATTAGGACGTACCCATATCATTTAATGTACTGGACACAATAATATAAAATTGCCGAGTAAATAACATCACTGCAAAAATTACTGACTTTGCTTTCTGAATATGAGCTGCACAGCTGAACCTCATACGAATCGCCCAACAAAAAGATCCAAGCACGAAAAAATTCCTGGCCCAAAATTACGAAAACCTAGCAGGAAAACGCTTTATCGTATTCGCTACTATGAGTTTAAAATTCGAATTTCAGACTTTTGCTTGAGAATACTCAAGTTTTTAAATAGACTGACGTTTCGAGATGGTGAGAACG
The DNA here is from genome assembly GCA_027743935.1 of Sinodicranocentrus sp. ZH6. NCBI lineage: Eukaryota > Metazoa > Arthropoda > Collembola > Entomobryomorpha > Entomobryidae > Sinodicranocentrus > Sinodicranocentrus sp. ZH6. The sequence goes on from JAHZNA010001242.1 coordinate 15,374, forward strand.
AAGCACGCGATGAGGCAAGTATTACTCCCCACGACGAAGATCAAACCACTGATAATATAAATCAGAACTGCGCCAGGTGTACAAACTATGAACCACGTTGTGATAATTATATCTGTGATACTGGTACAAATAAAACTGCTTCTCGACAAACCCGTCTTCCACATAAAGTCCATGCTAAAGCTAACTCAAATCGACATGCTCTTCCAGTTAGGGTTGAAAATGAGGAGGAGGATAATACTATCAAGAAAAAACGGAGATCCTCTTTGACAAGGAACTTAAGTCCAAGTATGGAAGGTCAGGTATCGGTGAGAAAGAAAAGCATTGGTTCGGGAGACACAGCTGCAGGCTTTACGGACAGTGATTTAGAAATTAAAAAAGCTAATAAGCTGGAACTGAAGAAAAACGTAATTACTTAATTTGGCAATTGCATGGCTGTGCACAAGTATAATACATAGGTATAACGTTATATTTTGGTTTCCCCAATATTAGAGACGTAGAGATAAGAAAGCGTCTAAGTCCTTAAGTATAAAATCTATATCCGAAAAAAAAATTGTTCCTTTCGAGAAGTCAGCCTCAGTTTCAACCCAGACACAAGATCTAGATAGCAAAGAAGAAACAATTGAAACGACTGAACTATCCAACACATTGAACGAAGCTCCATCAGAATCAGGGACAAGCAAATTTCCTCCTGTATACAATAATATGCACCTTAAGAAGGCATTTAGAGTTGCTGAATCTACAGCCACATCTCGAAAGAAAACATTTTGGGAACATGTAGCATCTCTTTCAAATAGAAAGCGACCAAAATATTTAACCGAATCAAAACCTAAAGTATTTCAATTCGGTATTCAAATGGATCTACCACAGGGAATAATACATAGACGGGACAGCATCAGATCAAAAAAGTCATCACCAGGTTCCGGAGTACCCAAAGTGGGAGGCGGAAGAAATGAATATTTAAATACCACGCCCATTTCAAATTCCATTCCATTCCGGTACGGAACCAGCCCCACAACTTGGCATAATTATACTCCTCTGGCGTCAACTAAAGAGACATTTAACAACTTATCGACATCATCATATAAAATCATGCATGCACTACCTAGCTTTAGCTCACACGATGGTGCAACATCCACAGCTTCAAGTACACTACTAGCACCACTTCAAGGTTCAGCAGTAAAGTCTTCAAATCCATCAACCATGCAGAGCACTATTGGTGGATTTAAAGACATGCTTAATTCTCTCGTTTCTTCTCAAAGTGAAAGTCGTTCAACTTATCCACTAAACAGTGAATCACCTACCATCAAAAATAAACTAACTACATCCAGAAGCTCATTTGAAGTGCCAAAGAATGCGAATTCAGATAGTGTCACAGTTGCAGCGTATAAGCCTACGACACAGTTTACGGCTCAATTTTATAATCTCTTGACACAAAATCCCAGTGTATGAAAAAAAATCAAAAGTGATTTCAAAAAAATAAATTAAACTTTATACACTCGAAAGACGTGATCAATTTTTCATGAGCATTTACACGAATTACATGAAATTCTACCTTAAGTATATAAATACTCAACACGCAAAAATCCGCATAACAAAGAGTCAAGCGTTGGATATATGCAGTTAGTCCATGTCATAGAAAACCACCAAACGAGGGAGAGGTAGTTGCATCTGTACATTTTCCGTAGCACACTATGTCGTTGTTGATTTGTGGTGAAGTTCACCTCTTTGACTTGTTGACAAAAGTATTGAATTTTTAAAAAATAAAGTATGCTCACATTTAATTTTTAAGAACATTGTGTCGTAGTGTCGTGACAATCCCATTGTGTGACGCTTATGAGTAAATTCATTTTATTTTAAATAGTGGTATCACTGTATCTGGGAGCTTTGTACATACAAATAGTTTATCGTTTAGGAAAATTCCATTTTAAAATTTGATGTTTCGAGTCGACAGGATTTCTCACTAGCGGTTGCACATTGTTATAAACAAAAACAAGTACACTTGTCATCTGTGTGAACTGTTGTAATAGTCAAATAGTAATGTTGTCTTTGACAGCATATGAAAATTCGTCGGATTCAAATAACAGCAATAATGCAGATTCCACTTCAAATTCTTCTTCTGATGAGGAATCAAATGCATCATCACCGTCACCCGCTAAGACATCCTCTAATGCTAGAAAGGGCAAAGTTATAATAAAATTTTCAAAAAATGAGGATAGCAAGGACGCGGAAGAGGAAGATGAGCTTCCAGATCATTTGAAACCTCTGAACAGTGACAGTTCCACATCTCTTGCTAATCAAATGCAAATTGTCTCAGCACCGGATGTCGTTGTGAATGTAAGTTGTGTATTTCATAATTGGAATTTATTTTTGCTCAAAAGAAAGCAGCTGAGGCTTGTGTGTTATTTTTTTTAAATGGGGAATATTATTTTCATGTATTTTATATTGTTGAATTATATTTGACATTTAATGATTTATGTATAAATTCTAGAGAACATTAGATCCTCGGAGGCACATTGATCCGAAAACGAAGGAGTTGGTGTATAATCCAAGATACGAAGATTTGTTTGCACCAGTTCTTGGCCCAGAAAATCCATTTAAGACCAACCAACAAAAAGCTGTAAAGAATACACTTGCCGGTTATGTCGAAAGAGCTCATTTGAATGAGTTTCAGTTTGAAAACCAGAGAAGAACGTTTACTAGCTATGGTAAGTCATAAATTCAGGTCCCAACTCCAATCTTCTCACCGTATTACGAGTTTTATTTATAAAAAATGTAGTGTAGTAAAATAATTATTGATATTTAATGTCTTATTTATTTTCACACTGTTTTCCCTCGTAGGCTACGCAGTCGATCCATCCATAGACTCAACGGCTGCTGCTGTTCCAAAAATTATTGGTAGTGCACCGGAAGGCCAAGTCGAAATTAAGACTGTATTTGAAACAAATAGCAAAGCGGCCCAAAGACAATAGAAAACGGGAGAGAAATGATTGTCCGGAGGATATTGAGGGATTTTTGGGTCCTTGGGGTGGTTTTGTTGATGAGCAAAAAATTGCCAAGCCTAATGAGGTGGGTTGGATGATTCTGATTCTGCTTTATGAAGTGAATACTTTTAACATTTGTTTAAATGCAATTTATTTTTCCTTGAAGGAGGAAGCCGAAATTTGAATAAGCTTTTTATAATACAGTACTGACAATTAGTTCTCGAATCCTTGAATTCAGAGTGGGACTTACTTATTCCTTATTGGTTTCTCGTTTTAGGTTATGACCGTTTTATCAAGCTGTGGGATACCGAGAAGGGGGAATGCGTTTCACGTTTCACAAATCGAAAAGTCGCATATTGTGTAAAGTTTAACCCAGAAGAAGATAAGCAACATTTATTCGTCGCAGGAACCTCGGATAAAAAAATTGTTTGCGTACGTTATCCTTAAATTACGTCCACTTACGGTTACATTTCAATTCTTTCTGTATTGTATCTCTTACAGTTTAAGAAATTCCTTAATGAAATTGTAAAGGTATAAAATATTTAAAACTATTGTTTAGTGGGACACTCGATCTGGAGAAGTCGTTCAGGAATACGATAGACATTTAGGAGCAGTCAATACTATTACGTTTGTAGACGACAATAGGCGTTTCGTTTCCACATCAGATGATAAATCCCTGCGTGTTTGGGAGTGGTACGTTGTTAATCACGATTTCTAAAGTTCTGCAATTCTTATAATATGCCGTCCACACACTTAATATGTTGTGTTTGTCATTTTTTATTTTCCTCAGGGATATTCCGGTAGACATGAAATATATTGCTGAACCTAGTATGCACAGCATGCCAGCTGTAACTCTATCTCCGAATGCGAAATGGCTTGCTTGTCAAAGTATGGATAACAAAATTATGATATTCACTGCTATGAATCGATTCAAGTTACACCGAAAGAAAACATTCAAGGGGCACATGGTAGCTGGTTATGCATGCCAGATTGACTTCTCGCCCGATATGAGGTAAGATATTATCAATTATGCAAATGCATGTGTGCATGTACTTAAATATATTTTGCCCTTTCATCACATGCTAATAATGCTAATTGTTATATTTATATCAGTTACTTAATCTCTGGAGATGCCGATGGGAAAATATTTGTTTGGGATTGGAAAACTACGAAAGTTTACAGTAAATGGAAAGCTCACGATAACACATGCATAAGTGTGCTATGGCATCCTCATGAAACATCTAAAATTGTGTCCGCTGGTTGGGATGGATTGATTAAATTATGGGATTAAATAAAAAATCAATTTACCTGGGGAAGTGATTACCTTCTCGTCTCGTTGGCTGACTCGGAGAAAAAATAATAATATTTTGATACTGCGGCAGATTTATGTAAATTTTTATTATAACCTTATAACTCTAGGTACTACGTACGTCTGATTTGGATTCCAGAAACCTAAAGTACATGTACATGTACTAAAAGTTAAAATAATAATATTTTGATACTGCGGCAGATTTATGTAAATTTTTATTATAACCTTATAACTCTAGGTACTACGTACGTCTGATTTGGATTCCAGAAACCTAAAGTACTAAACTAATATGTAAATGTAGTAAATATACGATAAAAACAGGAAATAGGCTCACAATAATTTAAATGTATCAGACAAAAAATATTTATTTTTAAGTGTTAGCCTTCTGTGAAAATAAAGTAGCTTAGTATATACTAAAAATATAAATCAATGAAGGATTATTAATAATCAAAGTAGGTAATTAGTAATTACATTTTTATATTCGCAGTGCTGAGAAAAGGTGACTTGTACGCCCAGACTTGCATAATGCAAGTTGCATTACTTAACTGATTTGCTACAACACAACACGTTTAACAAAGTTTTCTTTCTTTTTATTTACTAACCTCTCATCGTCATCCATCTGTATATTAATGTTTTATTCCGCATTCGCATTCCAAAATTCGAATCAAGTCATTCGTTTCGTTTACTAGTCATTCGTGGCCTGTATTGCTGGTGAAAGAAAACTAAAAAAAACAGAGCATGAAAAGGGCATGAAAAGCACAACACACGCTAGTTTTGGAGCACATGAAATACGCGCGAATTTGAAGAACTTGGTTCTCTTCATTTTTGTTATTGTTTTCAATGCAATTTTGAATGTGAATGATATACCTGCAGATACAACACAAAACAATTACTTCATGCTTGACTTTCTACTTTAAGTAGTGATTTTAGGTAGATAGAAAAAGTAGAAAATTAGCCCCTATACTAACAGCAACTTATACGCGTCTTTAAAAGTTTTAGATTTTGTATATTATTAATTATGTTTCATGTTTCCTGAAAAAATACACTTTTGATTGAATTTGCTCAAACAAGCCTCACTAATACATTGGGTTCTGTTAATTGTAAGTTATAAGTTTATGGTTGGTAGTGTGTCATGTGTGTCTAGTGTCTGGTTGTGTAGAATTCAAATCTCACGTACGGATGTTTTAACGGTAGTAGTTATTCGTTTAAATGCAAATGACGGGCGTACGTACAAGTCACAAGTAGCTGAGGGGCAGTTATCTGTTAAATTAGTTGAGTCAAGTCAACCCAATAGTAAACTTGTAGCAGCAGGCTGTGGTTTGTAACAATAGCAAACAACGGGCACTTCTGACATTTCACAGCCAAAAGTAAGCTTGAAGTTACGACACTACTTCAGTCTTTGGTGCCCGTGACCCGAAGAAAATGTCCACTCAAAGTTCAAGCAGCGCCGGAGTCGGCAATGAAAAGGATGGGCTCTTTGAAGAATTTTATACAGAAGTAAGTTGTTGGGTTGTTGTTTATCATTTATGGATTGCGTTAAATATGTTGTATGTTTAATGAATTGGAAGTCAGCCGAAGAGATTGATTTTGCAGATTTATTTTTTCACGTGGAAATGTCAGCTGACAGTTTTACACACTTCCACAACAGCTTTCATAATCGATCGTTTCGTCAATAACGGTTCACTGCTTTTACTGTTATAAAGTCTGTTAGTCATCAGTAGTAGTGCCCAGTTTATGCGTGCTCACCGTTGACCGTATTGATATTGATAACTCACAACAATCAGGAGTTTGCCTGTACTTGGTGATCTCGGTTTAATAGGGAGCGACCTCTGGGTATTAAAATGTATTTCAAGGAGAAATTCGGTTTACCTACAACCAACCTAATATCATAGTTAAACTGTCATATTATCAACTATTGACTTTACAAAATACATAGCATACCACCTTAACTTGTCACTTTCTAGCTTAATTTCTTCTCATTTTTTTTTTCTTCACGAGCAAAGGACCCCCAAAATTTCAAGGTCGCTTCCTAGACCATATAGCTCGCAGTGTCATGTACACAACTTGTTCGTTTTTCTATGTTATGTTGTATGTTGTCAGTCATCAGTTGTGTGTCGTTGGATTGTTTATAAACATATTTTTCTTTCTTAAACAAGATGATTTTCCACGTTCAACGTTGGAGGTTTCCACCATTTTTTTGTTCAGTTAATTTTATTTTGTATTGTGAATGTCAAGCTCGTGTTCGTGATTTTGGTTGTGAACAATCACAATATGCTTGTATTTTGTATTGTAATTGCCTTGTTAATTTAATTGTGTATGTTTAGAATCATGTATGGTTCTAGAAAGAATTTAAAATAATCTGTTCTTACGTGATTTGTATTTATAATTGATGATTATGATTAGGTGAAACAAATTGAAAAAAGAGATTCCGTCCTCACTCCAAAGCAACAAATCGATAGACTTTTGCGACCAGGATCAACATATTTTAACTTGAATCCATTTGAAGTTCTGCAGGTGGAGCCAGACAGCCCTATTGATGCTATCAGAACCAAGTACAAAAGATTGTCGATTCTCGTCCATCCAGATAAAAATCAGGACGATAAAGAACGAGCACAAATTGCATTTGAGGGTACTTAGTACTACTTTCAACTTTGTTTCATGCACCTTATTAATGTTGAATGTAGGATGTAATTTAATTTGCTTAGTTTTAACTCTTGAATTTTAATAGCTATAAGTCGAGCATGGAAATGTCTAGAAAGTGAGGAGACACGTGCAAAATGTTTGGATGTCGTTGAAGAAGCAAAAGCCAAAATTGACGCCAATGTAAGTGCAAATGTTGATGTCGGATGAATCATGTTATGTTATATTACCTCGAAACGCCGGTATGAGGAAATAAACCCTCAGACCTCACAGAAAGAAAATATTGAATTTGAGAAGTACATTTTATTGGAAACTTTAAGAGGAAGTATCTTCTAATAGCAGACTCTTTGCTAAAGTTAATGAATCCACAGCTAAATAGATAGTAGGGTTAGGGTTTCGAGATATTATTTCGTTTGGCTAAGATTTGTTTGTTGTATTTATTTGGTATGTGGTGAAGTGAACATCGATTAAATCTTTTTTAGGTTGCTGAGAAGAAAAAGAAGATAAAGAAGGAGGGAAAAAAACATAAAATGGAAGAGGATAACCCTGAAAAGTATAAGCATGCTCTATATGTCATGACCATGAAATTGTTTGCGGATATGGAAAGAAAGCGTAGGAATCAAGAAGACCGAGATATGGATGAAAGAAAACGCAAAAGAGAAGATGAACTCGATACTGAAGAAAAGGCCAAATTAGAAAAAGAGTGGCAGAAGAATTATGAAGTAATGATTGGTTTTAAGTTAAAAACCAATAAATCAATTCTATCATTTTTAAATCATCAATATAATGGAGGTCTTAATTATACGTCCATTATCAATATGATTATGACCAGGCACAGAACAATGAATATGAAAATGTTTTATGTCGTGTTTGACGTTGGAGTTCGAAAACATGAATGAATCTTGACAGAATAAAAGATAATGAAAATTCTCATAATTGCACTAAAAGTGGCAATCACGAGAAAGCCCAAAAATAATTGTCATTGCGAATTTCATGTGATTCCGTTCTATTAAAGTTTAAAAATAAAGGATGTTGTACTTATTAAACCATTTAAATCGTTGTGCAGAACGTTAGATTTGATTTAATTTTTTGTATACATGCAATTGGATTGGAACAATATGTGATATCCTTTTAATTTGTGGAATTTTTGTTTTAGGATTCTCGGGAAGATCGGGTAACTAGCTGGAAAAATTTTCAAACTGGATCTGGACCCAGCAAATCAGCAAAAGCCAAGGAGAAGGAGAAGGAACACAAACCTAAAAAAATTAAAACATTTCGTCCTCCAAAACACAAAGCAGAGACGAGATAAAAACGTAATTTAAATTTAGTTTTCAATTTGATCTGGCTAAGGTAGGTAGATGATGGTCCAAAATGTTCGATATTAATATCAAGTTCAATGTTATGTGACAAACCAGGACAAAGTGAACTACATACAATGTTTGTGTAAAGATACCTATGATACGGTGGATAAGAGTAATAATATCTATGCTAAAAAAAAGTCCTAGGCATTTCGATTTCAATGCCTCGTATTTGCAAACGTTGTTGTGAATTTATTGTTTTAGCATGAATACTACGACCCTGGCTGGTTCAATTTACTTACAAGATAGTTTACCTGCATGAAAGGGTACCTACTTACAAGTATTTAAGGTTTACATTTCAGGTTAAACATTTTGAGGTAGGTATGTAGCAAAGTGGTTAAAAAAACTGTCATGGATGGTCCATAGTTTGTTTACCCACTTTGGGTATGTAGTGTGATATTGTAGGTTTATAAATAATAAGTCAGTAAAGTAAACTTTCATCATGTGCAAAACCCCGTCATCATCATTAAAGTTACGTCGTTTACTAGCTGTTTATTTGTTTGTACTAATTAGTTATCATCTTATAAGTGTCATAAGGTCATGTTATGGACGGTATTATTTTTCTGTCGAATTGTTTGTGGAATGATTAATACATGCGTTTTTACTTAAAGAAATGGACCATGCATGCAAAATATACATGTTTAATAGAACTAGTGAAAGAGAGAAACACTAACGATGAGAAATTATAGCAAAGATTTCATGAAATACGTTAGTCTTTAATTATTTTGCCCTCACACTGATGAAATAAATCAGATGATAAGATTTGATTGTGGGTGTGTTCTTCCAGTCAGTTCTTCGTGCGTATGGATATAAACTAATTTTAACATCGTGATTTTAACATGCATGCAAGGAAAGCTTGTATGATCCATAAAACCTAAAGCTAACATTAACGTTATGGTATGAATATGAATGACATGTTTTTATTTTCTGATATAAGCTGGGGTGGTGTTGGTGGTACAAACGCTAAAGGAATGCATGGTATGTTTTCATCTTCGTGTCTTCTTTGGCTTTGCAGTCATGTGGAAAAAAGCGACACTTGTTCTCAAAAATTAGGACAACGAGGTCAACGTCTTGCACGTTACTTGTAAACAATCACACGAAAGGTCGAAAGGTGGAATTTATTGAAATAGGTATAAAACACGTTATGCGTGAAAGGACGGCGGAACTGGGGAGGACGAGGGTGGAGAATTCGCCTCCCCCCAACTTGAAACCTGTGAGACTGGGACAGTCCCCCCCAAAAAATTGGTCACAAAACCTATTTTTCATTCAATATATAAAATTCCTTTGCGACAATTTCCTCAATGTTTAATTATTATCCTTTCCGAAATTTGTTGGTTGAGGTTGTAATTCACTCTTGAATAATGTGGAGGAATTCTCAACGAAACTTTTTAAATAAATCGTTATCCTCTAAATAGCCTAAAAATGTCAGATTTATAAAATTCCCGATAATAAATTTAAATTTTGGCAAATTTTTCATAACTTATATTTTACCAAGATTAAGTTTTTATTTTTATGCAATTGAAATTTCTGTGCTTACAGTAGTACTATATGAAATAGTTCATGCAAATTATCCCATCAACGGTTTTAAAATACAGGTTTTGAAAAGCCAAAATCTTTTGGTTCCCGTTAAAATCTTAAATCTAAGATAAAAACTTGAAACTATTGAAATCAAATTCTTGTCCAACATGGATAGCTAGCTATTCTATTGAATCATCTGAACCATAGGAAACCAAATTCTTAAAAACTAAAATTTTGGGCTCGCAATTACTCGCGTATAAATGGCATAAAAAGAAGTTTTAAAATAGAGGAAAAGCTTTCAAACTTCAAAATTTAGGGCTCACATTCGCTCGCGTCTAAACAGCCTTAATGATTTTTTAAACTGAGAAAAATCTTGAGTTTGTTTTCGAGTACGTGTATTTCGAGTATACTCACGCGAGCGTGTTTGCGCAATCTAAAATTTGAGCTTGTCCCTCCACGCAAAAGTACGTTTCACCGTCCCTCAGCGTTGTAGTTGCAGTACAGGCACAGGTGACTGCAGACTGGACGTTTGTCAGTGTTAGTGACAATTTTGATTTCAGTCGAAGCAAACGAAAGCTGCTTTGAGGCTCCTGCATTTTTAGGCATTCAGTTTTCACTGGCATAGTTTACGATGTACTCACGATTAGATGGATTACTCGTTATTAAGTGATTTGCCTAGATTATTTGTTGTGCATATAATTGAGTTTGTACGTGAATTGGTGGCTTTGAAATTTTTGCAATTGACATTTTCAAATCCGAACTGTGTTTGTGTTATGACAGGTATAATGTGGAACTTTATTCCCAAATGATGGCAACCGCATCCCAAAGCCTAAAATTATATATCCGATTATCTCTATTATATAACTTCTGGAACCCATACCGTAAACACATGCGAAAAGTATTTTTAACCTCTATAGCATGGAATATCCGATCTGACAATGACAACTCTATAACACTGTCGTCCTTCTCTCGGCTCGTAATAGAAATTTTAAAATGCTATTTTCTCATCTTTTCTCTTTTTTTACGCAGATACTATCATATCTGCGTGTAGTTTAGTAGCGTAACTGTATTACATAAAACCATGATTCTCATCGAATTCTCCTTAGTTTAAATACCTCATGCCATAAAGAATCCAATTTTTGCTCCTTCAACTAGATAAAATAACCTTGATCCGCCAAAATTGACAACATTACGAATCTTGGCTGTCGGGAAAACGGCGACAAATAAGATGGATGCGTAAATAGCTATACTACGGATAACAATTTATGGCTCATTTCACTGAACGTAATTTGGCAAGCATGCGCAAAAGAAAGGAGTTTGGTGCAATTCACATGATTTCATTCTTCGATTATTTTTAAAAGCCTCGGTATTTGGCATCCGATGGCTACGTGCAATGAGAATTTTAATAAAACCCTAACAAGTAGTGAGTTCTTGTGACGTGACAATTTAAATTTCCAACCCAGCATCCAATACAGCCGACAAGCATTGATTGGAATTGGAATGCTGATTAAAGGCAAGTTCTAAATGTGTGCTGCTGAATACCAAGTAGTAGTAGTGTGCAGTGTGCACATGAAAATGAGTATTGTGGCTACGAAGGTGATGGGGACGACAGTCAGCACTCAGCACCACATTTTTAGGAATGGTATTATCTTTTATCACTTTCATGCCCATGGCTTGTTATTGTGACTTACCAGTGGAAACTATTCGAAGTGTTTTCCTCTATACCTCGAAGAAAAGCAAGTTCAGGGTCACTCATAAAATAATATGTAGGTCATCTCAGCTCTTTATATTGCTAAAGAAGCATAACAATAATTCAGGATACCATATTGTCAACTGTTTTATTAGCACTTCTGAACTTGTAATTTTGCAAGTTTTCTGCAGGATACAATTCAAGGAAATACTTCTGTACGTGTGGATTTTATGAGTACATACATGCATGCCTAATAAGTATCGATTTCCTATTGATATTAGGAAAACAATTCATACACAACCCTGTAGTCCCATTCAACATTCTTTGAAAAGAGACATGCCATGTTTGCCCATAATGTAATCCCAAAATCCCAACCCCAACACGAAGCGATTTATCATATCATACCATTAATACATTAATAGTTACAGCCAAATCATAAATCGTTAAAATAATAGCGTCAAGCAATTAAAAACTACACAAACAAGGATAAAAAATACATGCAATATTCATATGACTTTGTACTTACAACTTACTGCATGTGCTCACAATTACAATTTACAATGTGGCAGTTATCAATAATCTTATAAATGCTATGCACGTATGTGAATCACTTCTCCACTCCTTCTTTTGACAAGCAAATATCGTTTTTTGCTCCTCATTTTTCCAGTTTGTAATGTGCCATCAGCCATGCGGCACATTTTTTACACTATTTTTTATGCCTATATAAATGTACCAAATTATGTAAATGTACACTGCACTGTGCACTTGTAGTTCAAAACTCCACTCATTACATTGATGCGATGTAACAAGAAAGTTTAAACGAGGTTCTTTAAGTTCGCATATTATGCACATGTGGTCTTCGATTTGGACTTTTGTTATGACTATGATTCTATTTTGCTCAAAGCCTTGTCGTTTACAAAACAAGCTAAAGAATCCATTGACATGCAGTATAACGTATAACCTCTTAAAACCCGCTGACCTTTGGTGCTTTGGTGTTAACTTGATATAGGAAATGACACGACAGAAAGTAATTTGGATCAATCAAGTAGTAGCCAGTCTCCACTGATCTGGAGAAAACTGTATTGTTAGGATGATAAACATTCTAAGAATGTACATGCAAGTTACATGAATTTGCGCACCATGCGTAAAACAACTTTTGTAGAAAATGTAGTCGAATGTCCCATAGTCCTATGTATTTATATATCGGTTAGTAAGCTCCCACATTTACGCTAGTTTCGCATGACACAGCGATTGAACTGTCAGTTGAAAAACTACAATATATGCAAAACTTGTACTTTTTTTGTTACGTTTACCACCAAGTCATACATTATTTTGTGCAATTTGCAGATGTCTACTAGAACGTGATATCCATGTGAATATGTGGAAAAAACCGTCAGTTCGTCACTATCAGGAATAGAAAACACTATACCGCAGGGAAGGGTGTGATAAATATTATGTGGTTCAGTACAAAGTGAAAGAAGTACTTGAAGACCTTGATCCGTGTGCATACAAAAAGATTATTCCGATAGCCAAGTAAAGATTGAATCCGTAGATCTCACAAAAAATCAAGTTCGTATGGATCATGCGGGCAGCGCAGCATTATAGGAGTATCCTAAAACCTATGGACGCGTTCGGATAAGAAAGTCTTCACTTCGCTATCATTTCAAACTTCACTGCTCTCTCCCACGTAGGTCTGCATTGCACCAAAAAATTTACTGGCAAGTCAAAGCCGAAAAGGTTATTCTCAGTCCAGACTCTGAACAAAGCTGATAGCTCAACTTCTTGCTCCACAAAATTGAGTCTATATAGTTTTTGCTCTCTATGCAGACAAAAATAGGAGTAAACAGCAATATAAAAAATTAGGAAAAAGTTACTCGAGATATATTACAGACAGACGGTCGATATAAGCTCTCGATCGAGATGGACTGTGAGGAGAAGGCTGAAGCAAGTATGCTTCCGAGGAGGCATTTCTCCAATGATTCTAACAAGTGGTATCAGGTAATAACCATAATACGTACCTAGACATGTGCACATTGATTAATGTAGGTCACGTACAGCTCTTTTCTAATTGCATGTTTCGTACCATGAATATTTTTTTAGATTCTGGCAGCTCTGGCCATTTGCTACATTTGCATATGCGGTGGAAATATATCTGGCTTTACATCTCCAGCAATACCTTCAATGAGACAAGCGACGTTTCGGGTGGATAAGATATTATGCAGCTCATCTGCAACTCCTATTAACATCACAGAACAGCGACAGAAGATTGGCTCAGAGTTGACAACGACTGCTAATCCAACAAAGGATTATGGCAATCCCAGTTTCAATGCTCCGGATTGCATAAATGTAATTGTAGAGGATCTCAACTCGTTTCAAAATATTACGGATAGTCAAGCTTCATGGATTGGTAAACACCAAAACAGAATAAGAAATTTTTGTGATTACTATTGTGATTTAAATATCTTAAAGACAAATTTCTAAATATCTATGCAGGTGGATTGGCTCCACTTGGCGCAACGTTTGGAAGTTTAGGCGCAACGGTATCTGTGAAGCTGTTGGGGCCTAAGGGTTCTATTTTGTTTCTGGGATGCCCTATGTTTCTAGTGTCATGGGTAGTAACGGCGTTAGCTCCGAGCTTAATGATTGTGTACAGTGGAAGGTTCTTGGGTATATATAATACATAATACATGAAATATAATTAAGAATATAATATGTGAAATATAATAATATGTGATAAATTTCCAAATGTTTATATAATACAATTTCTGCTATGATAATTTGCAGGTGGAATAGCATTAGGTTTAACTATCTCGTCAGCACCTCTCTACATTGTGGATACCGCTTCGTTGGAACTAAGAGGACCTCTCGGAACGATGACACAGGTATAAATATTTTTATTCATATTTGTTACATTTCTTGTATATATAAATACCAGACTTTGTTGTTTAAATGACCGTGTTCTTCTTTTGTAGTTTTTATTTACCTTTGGGGTACTGACAAGTTTCATTCTTGGAAGCTTCCTCGACTGGCGTCAGTTAGCTTGGGTCAGCAGCGTCATCGTACTTCCAAGCATAGGTATGCTCTTCCTCATTCCTGAATCTCCATTTTGGCTGCTGAAGAAAAATCGCGTGAAGGAAGCTGAATACGCATTTTACAAGTTACATGGCAAATCGGCAGATTTTAAATCGTTTCTTGAAGCCAATGTAGAATCGCACACTGATGAAAATCAGAACACTGATGAGGATAACAGATCAGGGATCTCAATTTTATGGAAGCTTAATCGCGCAGAGAAGAAAAGTTGTTTGGTGGCTATCGCTCTTTGTATTTTTCAGCAGCTCAGTGGCATCAATGGCATCAACTATTATAGCCTGTCAATTTTCAAGGCTGCTTCAGAAGGATCAGCAGTGTTTGTTTTGAATGGACACGTGTCATCCATAATTGTTGCTTCAGTATTTTGTTCTGCGACATTTCCAAGCTATGTTTTAATCGAGAAATGTGGACGAAAGCTGCTTCTCATTAGCTCCATTTTATTTATGATACTATCCGCATCAGGACTTGGAACATATTTTTTGATTAAAGAGGAAGTGGAAGACTCTGGAGTATTTAGAATGATGCCTTTAGTTTGCATCATCACATTCGTACTTGCCTTTTCAATCGGGTTTGGTCCGATTCTTTATATTTTAGTGGCTGAAATATTGTCACCAGAAATTAGATCCGTATTTAGCCCAATAGCCTTTTCTGTAAATTGGCTAGCTGTCTTTGCCATTACAAAATCATTTCCTGATCTCATTGCGATCACCGGAATACACGGTGTATTTTTATTGTACGCGTCTCTGTCAGTTGTAGGTTTATTTTTTGTCATATTTTGTGTTCCTGAAACTAAGGGCAAAACGGAAAAAGAGATAGAGAAATATTTTTGGTAAACTGTGTTCATAAAAATGTAGTATAATTACTATGAAGAAGATTTCCGTCTGGAACTGAGGTTATGGCCTTATATCTGCTTACTTATTTTTATTCATGTTTTCATTTTAATTTAGGAAGCAGTGTAATTGTGCAGATTAGCACGCGCGTTATGGTATGCAATGTTTGTGAAATAAGTACCTAAATGTTTGCCTATTCATATTTGTGATAGTAAAATGACTGGTGACAATGACTTTGCATAAACTACTGTTTTTTGTTTATACTCACACCTAACGGTTCTTTGTAAATAAAGCAAACAAGAAGTGAAAACGGTATTTAATTTGATGTATGTATCAATATTTTACGAGATAATATGTATCATCCCAAGTTAAACTGTCATAATATTATGTTAATTGGCATTTTAGCGATAGAGCAAAGCACGTACTAATGGCAGGTTGTGAAGTGATGTGTTGTTTTCTAAGAGAAGATTTTGCAAGATAAACTATCCACTATTTTGCGTAGGGTGGCGTCGATAACCACTACATTATATGTTACCCCATCTTCTTAGCTCCGAATACAGATGAAATATGTATATCATGAAAAACCAATTCTCCAAATGAACATTGTCTGATCACTTGTCAATCACGTGGAAGCAAGCTTCAAAAGTTACCAAAGTCCAAAGGTTAGGTACGGTGTTAAATAAACGATACATGCTTAAACAACGAACCATTGCGAATACGTAAACCGTAAAATCCGAATATTTGCAGTAATATTTAGCTTGTATTAGAACTCATAAAATAGTGATAATATGCATGTCTAGCTCTTGCGGAGAGCACCGCGAAAATTATATTTTTATAGGTGTACACGTATCGTAAAACTTGAGAATTTGCAAGGTTAAGTAGGGATAATAGGTATACATAAATACTTCTGTTTCATTTTTGTTCATCCTAATATTTTTTTAGCACACACAACCACACAAGACAGTAAAAGTAAAAGATATTTTAGAGCTTTATGCCATGCTCCCCTCCCCGCATTCTTTGTTGTGTGTGGAATGTGGTCACGATCAAGGTATATACATTCATACATGTAAAATGTTACATAAAAATGTAAATATGCCACATGTATAAAAGTGGTGGTCCATACATGTCCAAAATGTGCATGAAATGAATGCGGTTATGAACTTTCAATTTGTTTAAAGTTATAATGATGTCATTTTATGGAAGATTTTTAGCGAAGTCGTATACAATTGTGGATGCAAACGAAAAAGAAAATCTTTCGCAGCGATTATCCTAATCCCGGTGTAAACTGTCTGCTTTTTCATTCACTCATTCACAATAATAGTGAAGTTATTTGCGAGTTAAAATGAATGGGATTCATATGTCAATATCTTTGCAACTTGTAAAAATTTCCATGCAAGCATTGCGTGATCACTTCAAAATTTCTCGTGAATTTACGTTTTAGCGCTTCTTTCGTCGTTAAAGATATTTGTATTATTGTATCAATTTCTGGAAACAGTAATATGGAACAGTAATCTCTTTTACAATGTAGATAACTCCTACACCGTCAATAAATCACCAAAAGATTCTACATACTTTTATCTCCAAACAGAAATGGCGTACATGCAGTGAGTTGTATCATTCACATTTTTGTTGAGATTGTTTTGATTGGAAGCATACCTTCGCCAATGAACAAATGAGAGACAGCACCTGTCAAAAATTCGCTCTGATTACCGTTTGCAGTTGTTCAAGTGTAATTATGACTCTCTAAACCAGCAGTTTCATATCTATCGAATCCACTGAAATATATTCCAGTCAAAAACTCTACTTTAATGCCCAAGAGACAAAGTTTGTAGTAAGTTGACAGTTGATTGTTCATTAGTCAGCAACTGAACACTTACCAAAACACTTGGCTTGTTGGAGTGGAGTATGTACACGCCATGCAGCTTGACTGGCAGCCAGACAATGTCTTATGGTTTCCTTTTTGCGCTAGCGAAAATTCCAATTTCACTTCATATCGTTATCAGTTATGATTTCCACTTAATTTGATAATGAAGGAAATACTAAACCTTAATGACGGATGGTTGAATGATATTTCTTTTTGGAGTGGCCCACTTTTCTCCGAAAGCATTTCCCCTTTTGAACTTGATTTGACCAATGTTTTGTGATAAAGAATCCTTCACAAAGTTCATTCAAATGTAAAGTTTCTGTAATGTCATTAAGCATGTTTACATTTTGTTTTTTCATTGTAAATAACGTGTTTTCCAATCCAGTTATCACCTTCCACTCAACGTACAATGTAAAAGAGATTTATAGTTGCCAGTTTTGCCCTTAAAGTTCAATGTGCTACAGCGGTAGGTAGCAGTTCTGAGTTATCTTTTTGAGCACTTACCAAGAAGTTTCTCCCATATAAGCATATCAAGTTTGGCCTGGACTCTTACTTACAATTAGTATGATATGATTTGTATCAACTACTACAACACTGTCAATATGCTTTACAATACAAAATCATCATCATTCTCAATGTCGCTATCAGTTTTAGGAATTGCAACTCGATCAAGTATTTTCATGTGCGGATTAACCGTGCTCCTGCAGAATTAGAATGTACGTATGCTTTATATTGTATGTGATTTTAAGTTTGTAGTATATATATGGACTGATATGTGGTATTGCATATTCATGAACTTTTCACTTGCTTATTACTTTCATAGGCATAGATATTATGCATTAGCATTATCACAATAACAGAATTCAATACAATTCAATGGCGAGGTCATAAATGAAGATTTGCTTTTCTCAAAAAACATTATCTCAGCTCAGTGTGTACTGTGTATTCCAAAAACACCATTGTACTCATCGTCAGTACTCACTGGCCATATACTTTGCACCAAACTGCCAAGTATTTATTAAACATGCGAGCATCAAGGGCTAATCATTTTGAAAATAACCTCTGTAAACTGAACATGGTCCTACGTAACAGATAGCTTGGGCATGAAACTAATCCCAAAAGTTTTGTGAGAGAAATTACTTAACAAACACAGCATTTAGCCACTAACTGGAGGATTCAAAGTCAAATTTGTGCGACCTTTCATGCACAACGCAATATTCTCCGATTTGCAGGAGCGGTTCTGGACCAAAAGCTTTATTTGGTAAGTAGACATTGCAACTTTCACTTAAGTATTTTTTAATGTAGCAACTATAATTTGGCCATTCGGATGCCAGCCCAGGTTTCATTTAAGCTCTCATGTGATTGGTGTCATGCATTCACATCGTGACCAGTTAAACCAAACTAGAAGGAAATGTTTTACAATTAGCTGGAAAATGGCACGGAAATCTATGACGAAGATAATATTCCATAGTTTAACGAATTTTCAATCCATGCAAAATCATAAATGGTTATAGTTAAATATTAGTTTACACAGAGTAGGTAAATAGACGTGCAAGATTGTGCATGATTTATGATAGACTTCCTTTAAACTAACAATATATTTTATGTGGTGCTTCCATAATGGAAATGAAATAATTATCCTGCCTGACCAAATTTGGATATTTATTGTAATACATGCAGATGAGAGTAATGAACAGTAAATATTGCGCCCAATAATGAGTGTGTATAATATTACAGCAAAAATATTTAAATTGTAACTAATTCGTTTTAAAGAGTGTTTTGTGTGTACATATATACTAAGTGTAGAAACCGAGAACTAATTTTTAAAAATTCAGGTAGCCAGTACATACACCAATGGATTATGTGTTACATGTTCAGACTATCAGTTTAAATTCGGCTTGTGAACAATCATCCAAACTACGATTTTTAAATGACTCATCAGGCAGACAAGACAGTAGACGTAATATTTTTGTTTTTGCGTATATAATATTTATAAGCATGCCTAAGTTCAAAATCCAAGTCGAAACTATTAGCCCATTCCGGTAAATACCTGCCAAGCACACTCTCGATGAATGATAGGATGAAGTAAAAATAGAATGAAAAGTTATTAGCGAAAATGAAGTCAGTAAATATGAATAATATATTAAGTGAAGTCATAGTGCAAAAATGAAACTTTCAGACTTTAATATACTGTTTGTTGTAGGTAATGATTGGTTTCATTGGGACTAGATAGCATACAGTCTGCCACAAGATGACTGCTAAATTTCATTTTATAATTAATTCGAGCTTGCATATTGCACGTGTGGATATTTCAATTGTTTAGATAGTCAACATAAATGTTAATATGACACACGCTACGATAGCACCCAGCTTATTAGTGGGAAGATAGCATATGCCTATATGTCTATTTTTGGAATGACCCCCGAAACTGTTGACTTTTCCATATGCGCGTCAGGTTCTTGGATGGAATACACTTGATCAATTGTCATTTAGTGTAATGTAATAACTATACATGTTCAAGGTTCAACTTATAGTACATGCAAATTAAAATCGAACTGTTGTAGTGACGCTATTAAAGTAAACAAAGGAAAATGTGAAATGAATTGAGTGAATAACTCTTGTTATTACCTTTCAATGCCATGCACATATTTTGCATTCAAAATGGCAATTGTACGTCACTGGGATGCACAAGAAAGTACCTAGGTACGTATGTTATGTAATATTATGATTATGACTATGACATGATGTCCTCGAGCCCTTTCAGTTTAAAATTAGACAGATACGTGAAGGATGTTAGCATCGTCTTTTTTCTTATCTTAATCTTGTATTGACGAATTTCTCTTATGTGACTGGAATTGGAATATATTTTATATGTATCAGATTTCTTTATCCAGACAAGAAATTTTAGACCTCGATCGAAAACAGAATTCATCTTTATCATCCGCAAATAAAATTCCATGTACATGTATTGTACGCATATATATGGAATACGACAGAAACAATGCTTGAATGAAGCGGCTGTCAACTGTCAATTAAATGTCAAGAAGCATTCTGTTTAAGCATGCGCGAATCCCATTCATGGAAAAGTACTGAAGAATGGTTACAATATTCCATTGATATGAATTAGTAGACAGACATTGAAAGTACCAACATTTTCAGTTCAGGTTTCAGCATCTGGTTTCTTGACAGGAAACCAGAATGAAATGTAGTAGCGAAACAGGATTGTTTCACAACTATTCTATGCAACACAAACTTAACAGAGATTGATCTTCAACATTGGCTTTTTATAACAGTTTAATAAATTACAATTCGTCTTTAGGCTAAGTTTCATAGGTTATGAATGGATCTGTTATATTATTTATAATTTGGTCTGCAAAAATACAACAATAAATAAATAAATAAATAGCAATGCTATTTTTTTTATCTACAAGCAGAACAAATAATATGCAAAGCAAAAGATCTAACGTATATCTCTCTACTAGCACAAAAGTAAGTGGAACCTGATGCAGGGGTATCGTATCATCATCAGAAATATAATTATAGCTTTCTTCAATAATTGGCTATTCTATGGATTGCACCCATTCATTACTTTAATAAAGTCAGTTGTGTCTTGCACTTGCATTGGATACTAGCTGTTGCTGTTGGCCGTTGGCCTACCTCACTTATTTGCAATGCTAAAAAGAAATATTATCCGGACTCGTTAACGAAAATATAATGGAATTTCATTCGAGGTGCATAGAACATACATAGCAAAAATTAGTTCTTGCTTGAGTAGCAATCTTCAAATCTTGTGCATCTGTAAAAAAATCTCAGTGGTACAACAATGCTCAAAATTTGCAAATTTGGCTGTTCTAAATACATTTAGGTTATGATTTTGAAGAAAATATTTAACATTTACTTGAACGAGAAAACAGTGTACACACGCGATCAAAAGCTGGCATTCCACAAGTACTTAATAGAAACTTTTCTTTTTACAATTGTTTGTTGCTGATACAAAACTGGAAAATGCATATGTAATTATTGCATTTAAATTATACTGCGTAGTTTGTTGAATCAGACAAATTATTAAAAATACAGAGCTAAATAGGGGCTGCAGTTGCAGACACATTGCAGAAAAGGAACCAAAGTTTGGAAAGGATTGATGACATCCTGTATCTGGATTGCCGCCTAACCTTGGTCATTGGATAATACAGAAAAAGGAAAAAGTTTATTATTATAGAATCGTTCATATCTCACCTTGTCAAGATGCAAATGAAGTTGCATTTGTACATATATTATATAATACATAATGCCTACTAATCATAGTATATGGATGGACTAAGTATAAAGAATAATACCAAGTTTCATTTTCGACAATTACTTTTTCAAACTGCTTTTCAAAAGGATTATGACGAATTATAAATTTTAAATGATCGTGCGTTTACATTGTATTTTGTAACTGGATCGAATTCGCTTAATTTGCATGCGATTCCCATTCTTTGCAAAAAATCTAATTATTCAGTTTGATGCATAGCAATTTCTCTTATAAAAGTGATAAGAGTTTCAGATGCATTATTATAAATCTAAAGAAAATGAATAAAGTTGGAAATTAGGATGGGCATTAAAGATGAATTTTATGCTCTCGTGACCCTTACTAAATCATTCTCGTGGTATTCTATCTCACGCCTGCTGGTCTAAAGCAGGTATGATTTTATGTAATCACATTGGTTCCGAACTGCGTCAATAAGGAAAAAGGCCACTGTTGACCAATCGTTAGGAATGCGTTATTGGAACCAAATGTTGCGCCGCAAAAACGTACAAAAAGATACTATATCATGTGCGAGTTTTCCGAAAACTGATAAGAGAATGAAAGGATGCACAATGTGCCTCTTGATCTCATTTACTAACTCATTATATTTATATACCGTTCTAATCTCAATTTAAATGAATAGCAAGTATAAGTCACGTTTCGCATGATAATTGTGCAAGAAGAAAAATTCTGGTTAGCTCTTTTGGTCCCAACCAAACCCCCAATACGACCTCGCCTTAAGTTAACTCCTTCATACAAGGGTATCAAGTTCAACCACAATCTCACTCGTCTCAAACTTCTTGACAGTGGACAGACAGGCTCACAGAAGCAGAAGCTTATGTACCTAGACAAAAATTAAAAATCTCCTGATTGCAAAAAATGAAGCTAACTAGCAAATAACCACGTACATACAAGCATCTATGCATGTTCATGAATAGATTTTTTTTCAAAACAAAATTCTCCATGCGCAAAACACGTTTCAAAGTTAAATCTTCGAATTACTTAGTAAATGATGGAGCTATTCATGCTGAAATTTATTCTTTATTTGCTTTGCTTTGCTGTAACTGGAAACGAGAAAATTCATTTATACAAAAAATTGTCATCCTTCAGTCCAAATTAAATCGTGTTACATGGTCCGCCGAATCAATATTGCATAACAGTTGGCCTAACACATACAAACCAGTATGAAAATGTCAAATTACATCGATCACGTTTATTAAAATCATGCTTTTTTAGAAGGATGGTCCAGGTTGTTGATTCATTAGCTAATAATAATCTGGTTTACATAATCGACAAATCCCTTTCTTTGCATGCCACTACAGCTTTCTAAACTTGATCTTGAGGTGGAAATAAAAGAGATCCAGATGACTCATCCAAAGGAAGACTTTGATTGTATAACATATAATGCATTTAGCAAATGTGATTTTTAAGATCTGTTTTATATTTTGCAATCACCGACAGATAGATTAAAATTGGGATTCATATTCATCTCAAAGTCAAGTCCATAGCTTCTTATCCAAGCGGAACATGGCATTTACATAGTGGTTGAATTTTAGATTTGCGATATCCTCTCTTAATACCGTGTTTGATGTGTTACATAAATATGAATCTATCTAATTACGTAACAACTTTCAACTTTAATACTCTTATCTAACAATATCATGCGGTATAATGTCATATACAAGGGTTGCCAAAACAGAAAGAGTTGTCGCGGGGCAAAAAACATTTTGCTCAAGTTTAAGCAACTACAGGTTCGAAAGGAAATATAAATATGGATGTCCGGGTGCACTGCGGTAATCAGTTCAGTCAGTGTTTGGCTCTGCTGCTGTGCCGTAGTCCACTCGGTCTTTTGGATCGATATCGTCATAAAACCCTTTCGTCTTTTTTGCATTTGACCATTAGCCATCATTATTGCTTCCTTCACACTTCATCATCGTTTAGAAGAAGCAATAAAATATCATAGAACCAAATCGTGCAGAAAGAAGAGCCTCATCACCACCATCTACATTATAATACCATCTTGGTTGCTGCTAGAAAGGAGTTTTAACACGGACTACGCGTCACACGACAGTACAAAGAATCCCAATTTGCGAAGGTAGCAATTAGAACAAAGCTGAGCCATAAAAGAGCAGCAACTTCACCGAAGTAACGTCAATCGCTGGCTGACTGACTTCATACACCTTTCCACGATCGACGATCATCTCAGAACAAAGTGAACGGGTGGGGAGAGAGGAAGCATATAATTTGAAGTGATCTCGTATAAATGCACATGAATTAGTTAAACAACCCTATATAGTAGTCAGTAGCGTTGGCATTGTTCACTTTGCAAATCCTCTATATTGTTCTCGGAGAAACTTTGATAGAAAACTTGCCTACGCATTTAATTACTTTTTGATATAAGCCAGCCGAAGGATTCTTTGCGAGAATTTTCCCCTTCACCTCGTCACACTACGTCATCATTCACTTTTTGATCGTACGATCAACGACTATCTCTACTGAAAATATAATTCAAAATGACGGCTATCGATTCCGTGAAATTGAGTCGAGACTCAACTAAATCTTATCAGGTATATGATTTTTTTAGCTTTGATTGTGATATGTATTTGTCACAATTAAATTTTAAATTTGCCAATTTTAACATTGTTTTTAACATTGAAATTTCAGTTTTTCTCTGTGCTTTCGGTATGTTACCTTTGCATATCATGTGGAAACTTCCTGGGTTATACTTCCACAGCGTTGCCCTCCATGGAAGAGGATAAAGAAACTTTCGATAATTTGACAAAACATGATAAATCATGGATAGGTAAATATTTATTATTATTTGAAGTGAAGTGATTTAAAATGGTTCTTCAGTTTCAACATGGTTTAACAATATTTGATTGATTCTATATAGCTGGTCTAGGGCCATTAGGAGCACTAATAGGGTCAGTATTTGTCTTGATTCCTTTGCGCTTTTTTGGACCGCGAAGAACCATAGCGTTTTTCGGTTGCAGTGCTCATTTACTGGCTTGGTGTTTTATTGGATTTGCTGACGATGTCGTCATGATTTTCGTTGGTCGATTTCTAGGTATGTGAAACCATTTCTTGTACAGAAATCCTCTTACAATTAATAGCTTGGGTTTTGATGCCTTCGCTCCGCAAATAAAATGAGATTATTTTATACAACTTTTATCTCTTTCCAGGTGGATTTGCAACTGGAGTGATAATTCCTTGCAGTTCCCTGTTCGTTGTTGATGTTGCCTCCACTGAGCTGAGAGGAAAGTTGGGGATCATCCCACAGGTTTGTTAAGACTCTTAATTTTTTATATTTCTATTTCAGTTATATCACAATTACACGTGCCTAAACTTCCCGTACTTCCCACTTTAGAAGTGTCACTCAAAGTAACACTTTTATAAGTAGACTTCATGAACGGGATACAATAGAACTTCCAAAGCTGATTATTCATCATCTATCATGCTGTAGCTAATCAGTCAGTTACAAAGATTTCCTTTGTAGGTGTTCATTCCATACATAAGGTGGGCTATTATGCAGTCATACCTTTGCAATATAAAGAATTTAGAAGCTCAATCTTATTCTTTTAATCCGAGGTCTGGCTGCCTGATTAAGAATTGCAAAGAATATATTGCGAGAATTGAGTTTTTATGTATGAACGAATAGTAATTGTAAAGTTATCTCTAGTTAGCAGACTTTAAACCATGAGATCAGCAGACATTTAACCCAATTCAATTCCAAGTATTAGGACTTTCTTCTCTGGAAGTTACTACGCCATTAACTGCACTCATGCATCATTTGATCTTCCGAGATATACCTTGCATTGCAGTGCAAATCAAAATTTGAGATGTAAGCTTCAGTAAGATAAAAATGCAGTTCAACAGTGGTTTAAACTTGGACACGTGCATGTTCATATTGGTATTTGCAACATCCTACTAGCCAACGGAACTATTGCGCAATACACTTATAAATTTCTTCATGCTAAATGAGGTAACAGAGTGCAATGTCATGATCATGCCATTGAAAGATGAAAACCCCTTTTAATGCATTTTTTCCGGCTTCTCATATCATTGTCAGTTAGATATGATTACTTGATGACGTTTAATCGTTAATATCGTTCTGTATGCATTAAATGAAAGAAAATTGAGAGGAGCAAGCTTATCATTTTTCTGCAATTTTATGGACAATTTGATTTGATGAAATGCAAGAGAGAATTTAGCGATAAGATTATATTCAAGAGGGA
Organism: Sinodicranocentrus sp. ZH6; assembly: GCA_027743935.1. Classification (NCBI taxonomy): domain Eukaryota; kingdom Metazoa; phylum Arthropoda; class Collembola; order Entomobryomorpha; family Entomobryidae; genus Sinodicranocentrus; species Sinodicranocentrus sp. ZH6. The sequence goes on from JAHZNA010001242.1 coordinate 41,177, forward strand.
TTGATCCTTTTACATAGATTTGAGTGCATTGCCTCACTTATATGAGCAATTATAGATAGCCACCAACCCTGCCTCTAAATTAATGACAATCTGTGCAAATTTTATTTCATTATTATTTTTTTATTTTTTACAGTTTTTAATGATTCTGGGTATTCTGATCTCGTACATTCTTGGAAGTTTCCTGAGTTGGCGACTTCTCGCGTTGGCATGCTGTACTGTTGCTGGACCTAGCATAGTTTTACTTCTATTAGCCCCTGATACTCCTGCATACCTGGTGCGAAATAATAGAAGCGATGACGCATACGAAGTACTGGAGAAACTTCTTGGACCACAAGTGGCATCTTTAAAGCTACGCGAAGTTCAAGACACGTGGAACTTGGTTCAACTACGGAAAGAATCGCAAAGAGTTGGTGTTAGGAAACAGCGCCTGGATACATCCATGATCAAAGCCACGGCTGTTGCTCTTGGAATTCTGTCATTTCAGCAACTTACTGGTAAGTTGAATAAGTATCAAGCGAAGAAGGGCATTTAAAATCATCTCAGCCTTCACGCCTTTGCATCTCCAGATAATAATGGGAAAATATATAATCAAGAACAATTAAATTACGATGATTTTTATTTTTTGTTCACAGGAATTAATGGAGTAACCTTTTATTCGCTATCAATTTTCCAACAATCTGCCGGAGAATCCTCATTGAATCCTCACATTCCGTCTATAATGCTTGCCTCTACACAGATATTCGCTTCATTTACATCCACCCTTGTAGTGGAACGTGCAGGCCGACGAGTTCTTCTCCTTATCTCCACAGCTTTAATTGCCATTGCTGGGTTCACTTTAGGATTATACTTCTACCTTGGAACCGGCTATCCTTACTTGCAATGGGTTCCTCTTGCTGCACTCATCTTGTACGTGTTCGGCTTCGCCATTGGTTTAGGTCCAATCACTTGGTTGATTGTGTCTGAAATTCTGCCTGAAGAGATACGCCACATAATGAACCCATTGGGAATTGCCTACAGTTGGTTCTGCGTTTTCCTTGTCACCAAGTCGTTTCCTTTGCTTCGCCATGAAATTAATATTTACGGAATTTTCTGGATGTACGCAGGTATTGCATTGATAGGACTGATATTTGTAGCAATTTTTGTCCCAGAAACAAAGGGAAAATCCATAAAGGAAATTAGAGAGTATTTTACTAATGCTCCAGTCAGCAGAAAAAGCTCTGCTGCTACTTCTCTTAGTTCAGATGTAGAAGCAGGTTATGTTGAAGGTGAGGAACCTGAACCTGAAGATGCTACCAAGCGTCTTACTGAGTCTTGCTAGGATTTTCAAATTTAGGAATTTTCAAATTTTCAAATATCTATTCAATGATCAATTCCAAATATCTCCTGATCCAGTACAATATTTTTTGCAAGTAATTGTTTTGTATGTAAATGTAAACACGCACCTGCCAATAATTTAACTGAAAGTCTATAAAGATTGAGTTTATTGTGATATACATAATTTTGTATGCTACTGAATGTACGATTTGTATGACATTTGTTTAGATTGTAAAGAATGACTGAAGTTTTGACGTATTTATGCTTGTATCGGTAATTAAAACTGAATAGTAGAATTTAGAACTGTGGTGTGAGATGAAATAAGATGTGATTGACGTGATTACCTGATTTATTGATAGATCATTATAAGTAGTTAATTCTAACCAGTAAGAGTAATGTTAGAATCATGTTTTGATAACGACGAAACATACTTGAGCACCAACGAAGTGCTTCGTGCTTGCCTTGTTTATGTACTATGAACAACTCAACAAACAATAAAATGCAAAATATAAAAATATTTTAAAACAAATACATCCTCTTAAACGTATATTTAAGCTTATTTGCAAGATGGCTTCATTCTCCATAACCAGTTAACCAGCCATACATTTTCATCTTTAGAAGTTCATGAACTCGACAAAATCTGGGGGCTTATCACCATTTATCGTGTTATCATTGTCAATCATTCCATTTTTTGTGGGATCAGCGTCTCGTTGATGCTGTTCCGATTGATTTGCAGTATTATCATCGGATGATTGATGCGGTCTCGTTGGACTCGATCTGTACTTACTGCTAATTCTTTTTCGCTTCCTTTGAGATCCATTTTTGGATTCGATAAAGTTCCTTCTGAACGGGACGGGTAACTCTGAGTTAAAATTTAAGTTCATATCAAAATTACCGACGGAAGGGTCCACCTTAGATTCTGGGGAGTTTAAGATGGGTGATGATGAAAGTTCCATGGTAGGAGTTGGTATCATATCTGATGTACGCTCGCTACCTCCACTGCTATCACTCAAAAGAATCTCACTATGGCTAGATAGGCCATAAGGCTGTGAAATAATTTCATTTTCTTTCGAGTCGAATCCATTTCTGATTAAATCTGCTGTGTCAGCAGCGTCTAGTTGGGGCGTTCTAGCGTCGAAAGAGTTCACATTGTAGATATGATTTGGAGGGTTGACTGACGCTTCGACGGGGTTTGAATATTCGGTATTCGGGTAGGGTCCACTGTATCCATAACCTAAATTGTTACATTAACAAATTGCAAAATAAAAATAATTTTCTCAAAAATTATGCAACCGAATTCTTTTTTTTTACTTATCTCAACAACAGTCTCAATTTAAATGAATAAAATGGGGTGCATAGTGCATAGGTATTAGTTTAAACGTTCCTGCTAATCGATTTTCATCACATTTTGTACCAAAGAGGAGCGTAAAATTATGTCGAGTATCAAACATCTTTGCTTCCTCAAAGTTAGCAATCCGCTTGTGATTGTTTATGGTAAACGTGAAAAAGCACAAAAACTATTATTTACAATATTATTATTATTGTGTACCTGAATACAGCAAGGAAGTCATAAAGCTCTTCAAATGCATCTGCATTGTTACAAATTGTTACTGCACTCCAAATTTCAAGTGCCATTATCGCTTCACAACTCAAATTGAAATGATGATTGAGATGCACGTATGCATGGGTAATTTTGTTTTTGCTCAGGTGGTTCTTCTCACTTGACCGAAAATGTGAACGTGAAAACAGCTACGCATCATTATAAAGTTAGAAGTGTACTGCACTAAAAAGCACCTGAAAAAAGGTGCATTATTGTGCATCGTAAACGGATAAGTAAAAGTACAGCCGAAGTAATAGTAATATAACACGTATCGTATGTGTTCAAGAACATAGTTTTGAAGGGTGGTGCACACGGTGCACTACCATAATAATATGTAACGCTATTCTATTTTGCGTGCGATGAAGCATACTTCCACGAAACATTTAATTAAATATGCGACTGAACTCCCATCTGTTCGTTGACTTAAGAGCAATTTTATTATTATTGAAATGGTCCACCTGTATAGCTAAAGCTATAATTGCGCCTGAGATTTAACTGTAGTTTGAATGCAATCTTCATACTTAATAATATATATGCATGCTATGATTTAAATTGAGGATTGCTGAAAAGTTTGCTAGCCTTTTTAGGTATGTATGCATGTCATTGAAACGTAAATTTCCTCGCTGACAAAAAAATGAATATTTTACGCAATCTTTCGTGTCAGTCAGTTTTCCACCCTAGCAAAATTTGTAACGCTCGAGAAACTCCGTTTGACGTGTTTTTACGAAAATCAGATACACTTTCTTTACCTTTCTGCAAGTAGTGTGGACTAGCATGAGAGTAGCCAGGCTGTTGATATCCGTCTTTGTCGTTGTAATGGTGGGATTCGTATGTTTGATATTTGTATTTGTGACCCTTCTGTCCTTTACCATTTCCATGTCCTCCGTGGCCTAATTATAGATGAAGAACAATAACAAAATCATCTAAATAGGCGTTATTATAATGTTCCAGACAAAATAGCAGTCTTTAGAAATGTCTTAATATCGCAGTATAGCTGAACATTATATGCATGTCCGATTAACGACATCAACCACACACCTAAATATGTATGTAGTACCTCAGTAACTTAGACTTCAAATGTCATTGCTGCTGGGAACTTCTTCTCTGAATAATTCTTTGTATGCATACATATACGTATTTAGCTAAGCTCATAGGTAATTAACATTCTTCAAATCGAGTGAATTAATTATGACGAAATCAACACAAGCAATTAAGGGTACTTCTTACCATAGTTTTTACCACCTTGGTTGTGTCCGACTTCATGGGGATAACCTCCTTGACCTCCACTATGCCCCCCGCCCCC
>JAHZNA010001243.1:0-11174 GCA_027743935.1 Sinodicranocentrus sp. ZH6
CAATTTTATAAATGGAGCGTGGATGATATGCATATGTGAGAAGTTTTGACGGGGAAGATAACTTGGAGACATTTTCCTGGTGTTTCACTCAAACTTTGGGTAATAAGTGGGTAGAGCGGGAAATAATATAAAAGTGATTGTAGACTTTCCGATATTTCTCTTGACTAACAGATGGTTAGGAAAGTTACTGTCTTCCTGGAGATAGTAACGTGTGCGCTTCACTTTCTGCTCTAGTTTTTTGTCAATTCGTATAAACAGTTGTTTTCGTTAGATCGAGTCTTCATAAGTGGGGAATAATTCAAGGGGATTTTTCCAAAGACCTTGTCATACTTTTTCCCGAGACATGTGTGCTAACCTTTTATGTCGGATTACAAATAGGTTAGGAAGTTTGGATCCAGAGGGAAGATGAAAATGACAGGGAAATCAAAAAGGACAAATGTCCTTGTCCCCATCTCCGAAAAAGATGAGCAGGTATTTACATTCTATATAATATGTAAATTAGTTCCGATTCAAAAGAAACACGTAACTTTTTATCTTTAGGGGGAAAAATTTCCTTGCAATGACTAAAAAGCACTTTACATTAGCTTCCTATGTAGGTACGATCCTAGACGAATATGATGAGAAAGTTGAAAAGAAAATATTTTTGTTATCTTTTAAAAACATGTTGTGTGTTCCTTCCTGTACTTGTGCATAGAATCCAATAAAGATACACCATAAGCAACACGAGAAGAAGAAGCGACAAGGAAAAAAATAAAAAAGAAGAATAAAAAGAGAAAGAGAAAGTATGCCAAAAGTCTATGAAATAATAAAAAATATATATAGAGGAAATTTCACTCCCAATCATACTCTCTCCATGTTATCATCCTCTTTTATAGAAGTCATCATTTTATCATCATCACGTATTCCAAACCAGGCAGTCACACTCTCTAGCTTTCTCTCTGACTTTTAATTATATTTTAAGAGACTTCACTTCAATTAGGGAGGAATTACTAGAGAAAAAAATTAGTTCAAGGAAAGTCACTTTTGACTTTTACTCAAATTATTATGACATGGAGAGCGTGCGTACGTGTACTTTTATTTCATTATGTTTCTCCACATTGGGAACTCATTCAAGGGAAGCTGAATGTATAGATTTTTTCTTAGGGGAAAATGTTTAATGGTAAAAAAATGTTTTCCATTTTTCAAGAGAAAAGAAAGCAATTGAATTTTGAGCAGAAAATCGAAATGCATTTTCTATGTAAGGTGGGTAAACCAAGTTGTGAAAATGAATCCAGCTGTGCTCCACCAAATATATCGTTTTTGGTTTTGATCAACAAGCCTCCAAAAAAATCTACTATTTTTCTAACCTCTTCCCCCAACAAAGGGAGAAAGTGGACTGGTGAAATCTCAAATAATATATGAGAAGCTCAAGGGACAATAAATATAAGAGGTCAGATTACGAGAGCGGAATGTGTACGTGATTTTCTTCACAAGCTTGTGTAAAAGTTAAAGATTGGAAGAGAGAAGAAAAAAGGGTTTGGAAGACGAATTATCCTTTTTTATATACACCACTGTACACAAAACCAAAGTCGTATATATTTCTTATTTATTCTCTCTTCAGTATATTACACAGAGGGCTATACACATACCACACATGACTACATATGAGAAATCTTTGTTCAAGTTTCACTTCACAAGTGAAAGCAGTGCCATTGCCACGGTTGGTTAAACACAATGAAGCGAAGTTATTCTACCCTTGGTTGAATTTACTTTCTCTCTCTTATTTTGCTGACTAACCTGATTGTTGTGAGTCCATAGGATATTGGATGGAGGTTCTGGACTGTGCTCCACGATACAGGTGAGATTTATGGTGCTCCCACGACTGATGAACATCTCAGGGGCCCCCATAATGGTGGTATTAGGCTCTGCAAAGCAATGAATAAGAAGGAGATAGAGAACCATCAAAACAAATAGAAATCATGGGATTCTCTTTTATATACATGTGTGTACTCTATTTTGAGGGGGGAAAACATTAGAAATATTTGCTTTTCAAAACTTATATACATATATATATATATAAATCCTTCATATTACATTTTTCCATTTTTTTCGTTTTGAAGGGAGCCCAGCTGCCAGCGGTCGTTTAGCTTGGAAAAGGAAATAACGAAACGGGAAAAAACTCTCTTGACCCAAATCAAACTCAAATATGAATTTATGTACACACCTCATCTACCACGTTTCTTATTTTCGTGTTGAAATATTTCCCTTTTCCTTGTGTTTCTCCTTTGCCATGTATTGGAATAAGACACGTGAGCAAATTTAGTGTGTATCAGAAATGTATCAGATAGAGGAAATGCTTGTAAGGATTATTTGCTTTGATATTTTATCTCAAAAGGATTCTTCTTGAACTTTTTTATATATTAGGAATCTATCATGAGAAAAAAATCTACAGTGGAATCATAATGGAAACCATTTCCTGTAACAAATAATAAAACAAATGATATAAAGAATCTCTCCTTTTCCACATCCTTGCCTCTTATGACAAATGAGATGGATTTACTTTTCTGAGAAAAACAATCAACGGAGCAAAAAATGGTTTAGGCATCTTCCCAAAAAAATCTTTTAGATGACTTGCCACAGCCAAACCTATCATCATTCTATTGTTATCAAATCTGCATCATCCAAAAGGCTGAAATATGGGGAGTATCATAAGAGGAGCGGAAATAGCCACAATATTTCTCAAGTTATTCTGAAAAAACGAAACCAATTTTCCACCTGGCCATCCCAATCAGGTTTCATTTTTGTCTATTTTTTCCCCTTTTTTTAGAAATACGTGAAGCCGTGCGTGTCTTTGTATTGATGTATTTTATCTATCTCTGGAAAGTTCTCATAAACTCGTTTACCTTTGTGAATACAGTGGAAAAGCGTATATTTTCATTCACTTTCTTTCTTTTTTTTAAAAAAAAAAAGTAAAATAGGTAAAATGACAAGACCAGTCCAGGGAGATTCGGAAGATTTGCGAAAAAAAAATTCTCATGGTTCTTCCTCCATTTTCAACTTTGTCTCGCATGCTTAGTTTCTCTGAGAATTGAAAAGACAACCTTGTATGAGAGCATTACATCATGATGACACTTGCCAATCTTTTTCGTCCACTTTTTTTCTCCAAAAAGTTGTAAAACTGACTTGGAAATATGCCCTCCTTGTTGAGTGACTTGTGTGCAGAATTTTTTTTTGTGGAAAAAAGCCTACCCTNATTACATCATGATGACACTTGCCAATCTTTTTCGTCCACTTTTTTTCTCCAAAAAGTTGTAAAACTGACTTGGAAATATGCCCTCCTTGTTGAGTGACTTGTGTGCAGAATTTTTTTTTGTGGAAAAAAGCCTACCCTTTTTAAATCTATACGTAAAGTGAAGAGAAACACTCACTTTTTACCTTTTGCATCTTGTGTCACATTTCTCCCTGTAGGATCCCAGTGTCCCCAATTCCTTTATGTGAAAATGTATGTATAGCTAAGGACCATACTCACGTATACCTTGAAAAATGTTGAATATTGTAAACGTCATAGTCTCGTATTCTGACTATGATTTCTTTTCTTTTGCATTTTCTTTGCTTGTAACGGAAGAGGAGGGATTTTTTAGAGGGGAGTATACGAGCAGGAAAAGGTGCTTTTTTACAAGCACTTTTCCCAAGCGGGAGATGCGTTTTCATTCCAGTCTGGTTTTCAGTTTCCTTCCGTTTTACAAGGAATTTTTTTGAGGAGCCCAATATGTGTATAATATCCTCCTTTGAAAAAGTCCCTCCAAGCCTACCTCTCTTCCTGACACAGACGGAGAGAAAATAAAATCCTGGGTGGTTATGCCTAGCCTGGTTGGTTTCACTGACTAAGAGGCATTTTTTTGGTGTCACGTACTCGATTTGATTTGCAAATTCTCCTCTGCTCCCCATCATATCTTGTTACAAGTGTGGGAGAAAAAGGGAAGATATGTGGAGCACAATCTGATGATACGTATGGAATAGCTGACACAAATATATACATGCGCCTTCTGCTCTTCTATTCACATTTCAAAGGGTTACATGCATAAAATATATTTATATGGGATGGAAAGTGCGCACCTAAACCATGAAACATTAATATGGAGATGGACCGCTACCACACCATCAGGAATATTCATCTATGGAAAAAAGACACTCTCTCTTTCGAGAGTGTGATTGGGATGGTTTTTGTGATGATGTGGGCATGAAAAGGAAATTTCCAAAAGGGATACGTATATAATATACAGATGCATGTATACAAACAAGTGACGTTTTCCAATGAGATCAGGAATGAGTGCTTATAGTATAGTGTCGTGTCAAAACCAGGAAAAAGTGGTCGAGTGCTTGTCCCTCTGCTTTGGTCATTTTTATTCACGCATGGTTACCTCCTCTCGCCAAAGGTCATCATAAGGTGATGTCATATATGAGCATTGAATGTGCTGATTTAAGTATTATAGTAAATTCTGGTACAAAAAATATAGTCATGTTTCCAACTAACTTTGAAACGGTCAAAAGATTCAGATGACAAGCTAATGTCCAGCAAAGCGTGCTCCCGTTGGTTGGCTATTTTTGTATTGCTGATGAAAAATGTAGACAAGTCTTTTTTACTCTCTCTTTGAAAAATTAGAGTGCTCTTGGTCCTCATCTCTCTGAATAAATATATACATATATCATCCATTTAAAACCTGAAAAGGTCTTGTGACTTTCCATTTTCTCCCATTTTTTATACCACACACGAAATGGTAATTTCCCATAGTTCAATAGAATCCAGTGCTCGTAATCGTAAAGAGGACATCCGTATGCAGATGAGATGCGACTGGAAAATAATATTGCATGGAAAAGCAGAAAAAAAATTCCCTTTTGTAAAGAGAACTACAATCTTGTGCATGTGCCGCATAAATCATCCATATGCATGCAGGCGCCGACAAGTCCAGTCGTCAAAAGTCAGTCCACTATTCTACTCTCCTTGAAAGCATATAAGAAGGACTTCACATTTTTTACTAGCATTGATCCACACACATGAGAAGTTATCCAGAGGAAGGATATTATCCAGACTGTTTGAGTGGTTGGCTAAAAGAATTCTACACAGGGACGTGTCAAATATAAACCAAAAATTTATATAAAAAATTCTTGCAGGCTAACACGCATAAGTAGAAAGTTGACTCTTTTTACCCCAAAACATTCCCGACCACCTACCAGGATGGTTTTGTAGACATGATAAGAATTCAAGATTTCCGGTAGGTAAATATCTTAAGATGACAGTTCCCCCAAAAAAATCCATTACAGCCATGTCCAACTTGTATACATACCATAGTCGTTCGTTTCTACTTGTCGATGTGAGAACTAGTTGGAATTATTGAGAGAGAAAAAACTCAAAGTAAACATATATACCTAAACGGCTGACACTTCAAAAAAAAGTAGAATCGTGCTCACCACCACCCCAGCATCTACTAATACTAGTCAAACACTTCAATTACTTGTGGGGGAATGGGATGTTAAAAAAATGGCGTTAGGTAAGCCGGAAGGTTAATACGTGTGTTGTGCAAGGGAACAGTGATCTTCACAGTTACAGAGGTCGACGCACAGCCCAACACTAAAATGGAATATATAACTCAATAACATTCCAGGGACAGGGATCCTTTGGATTTCAACAACGTTTATCTTTTACCCATTCCCGCCCACCAAGGCTGGAAGGAAATTCCTCATTTGCTGCATGATATCACAAGGCCAAAGTCTGCAGCTGGAGATGTTGCCAGAAGCATTGGCATCACGAACAAAATAGGAATCAAGCTTGGCGAGCAGGATGGGGTGGGAGTTTTGAAAATATGTCACGTACATCTCCTACATTTCTTTTTCCAGTGATATTATTTCATCTCTCTGAGGACGAAATTGATGTTTTCCAGGAATCTTATTCGAATTTATTTTGATCTCTTACATATTGTCCTCCATGTGAGGATGAGTTCTGTAGGATTTCCTGGATGAACTGGACTGTTTTTTAGTTGGTTACGTTTGCCACTTTTGTAAAGGGAAAGCAAAAGTTGACCTCAAGTTATCCTACATAATTATTTTTGTCTATCCGCTTTGTTCCTTATTTAGCTATTCTCATTTTACTTTGCGCTCCTCCTATGAGGGGTTTAAATGTATTGACGCTGATATTTCCTATTTACCTACACTCAAATTCGTAAGTTTTGAAATTAGCACTCAAAATAATTAGCCATTTACTAAATATCAAGCTAATTAAAATCCCTGCTTGCGCTTCAACCATCAGTCAACTTTTGTTTGAAGCTTTGAGGTCAATAAGACCACCCATGGAGGATTTCTATTTTAAAGAGACAGATGCAAATCTCATTACATAACTTGGTTCCTCTCTAAGAGTATGATTAATTAGAGGAAACTTCTCAGAAAACTTTTTTCTCTCCCTCTAGTCATGTCTGGTTTTTGTGTTTAAACAACACAATTCTAGTAAAATTAAATTTCACAGGATAACATATTATTATAGGATCCTTGTGATAGATGATACTTGCTTTGATCTTAATCCCAATCTCCTTTGAAATCAAGTAATGTAATGAATACCCAACTTTGGAGCTCATTGAATAATTCTGACAATTACAGATTAACTTTGAGTGTGATCACAGTTATTTTCAATTTCCTCCAACTTTCCCCATCCTCCCTTTCCTGTCGTGTACTCTCTATTCAAACAGGGCTGAGTGGTTAAACATCCAAGTCAAACTTTTCCCTTTTTGATTTTCTTTATATGTTTTACTTGACTACAAACCGTCTCTGATGAATTCTTAAAATGTGTAATCCTAGCAAGCCATTACTCTCCTTTGCATTTGCACAACTCTCTATAATAATAATAACCATATCGAAAGGAGAAAAAAGAAATCTGCCTTTCTCAGCTGCTCTCTAGAAAGCATGTTATATATATTTAGAGTAATGCGAGCTTAAGGAATTGGCACTATCGTGAGTAGTGAAAATAGACAAAATTAAACAACTCCTTAAGCTAACTTTTCTCCTTTTCTCGCTGTACCACTTTCTCATTTCACTAAAGCGGCCTTCCAGTTTGTTAGCGTTATTTAAGATAATATAATGTCGTAGATGAGAAGACCTTGGAGGCTCCACTTTTTGTGCTGGCTTGAACCATTCTACAAGAAAAAGTGAATGAAGCTCTTTTGCAGTTTGTGAAAATTAAATCCAAAAAGTGGCAAAACTTTATACTTTAAGCAAAGTTAACTTTTTCAGGTCAGTCCCCATCCACTCTAGGGGACTTTATATAAGAAGAAAAAAAATCTGCAAAACTAAATGAATATACACTCTGGGTAATTCCTTGGGAGCATGATTTTCTCTTGGATAAAATATAGGACCACCCACCACAAAAAATATACACAGTCAACAATTCACCCTTTCACTGATATACTTTAAGCTTTCCCTAAATACTAACTGCCATCGAGGCTAAGTTTGGAAACGTCTAAGTCTACACGTCAACATGATTTTCCCTGATGTAATATAAAGATATGGAGAGAATACGCATTCTATCACCCTTACCAAAAAAAAAGTTTTTCTACTGTGACCGAAATTCTCTCTTGTACATGTATAATTTTCTCCATATTCATCCCCTCAAGTTCCTTCCTTGCTTCAATCACTTGACTATTCTTTTTTCTGGTGAAAACAACTCTCCAAAAAGTAATGAGCTCTGCACTTAAATTAAGAAATTGCTCAAAAACTTTATCCACTTTTTCCCCGTCGTATACACATTTCTAGCAAACGAGTTGGTCAACCGTTAAAAGGAGAGTTGCAGTTGGCTAAGGTTTTTTTCCCGCAACTTGGCGAATATATATAGATGTTTATATCTAGACATTACATCCTTCAGCCAGTATGACCTTTCTGGTTGCATTCCATTACTTTTCTGGAGTTGAAAAGCAGGTCATGCATTAAGGAAATGAAGTTATAACCAAATAGAAAATTATAACTTGATACATATATATTTCTTCTATGTATATATCATCTCTCTGCTGGCGTATGATATTAGTTTTAAAGTGAATATCCTTTATTACACAAAGTACAAAGTCATTTATTCCCAGATCCAAGAGTAAACTTGATACACAGGTAAAATTGGACTTCTTATTTTAGTAATAAAGGGGAAACCCAAAAGTGGTTAAAGTGAAAGGGTGAACCTTTACCTCTTTCAATTTTTGTATGGGTCGGTTGGCAAAAAAGGAAAATAGAGTGCTCATAAGCCCTTAACCACTTTCTCTTTTTACGTTTTTGCCTCTCCTCCTTCAATTATTCTTGGTCAATGGCTTCAAGAGTTGATCGTTGTGAAATGTGAAACAGTAAAAAAAACTTCTCATTTTCATCCTATTTTTTACAAGATAACCACTACCTATATATGAGTATATATTTACGATTTTTCTCTCATCTTCAGAGAATCTCCGGTAGATAAGTGGTAGCCCTAGAATTTATATATATCCCTTTAGCAAACATATTTTTTTTAGATGTATTCCACCCATTCACCACTTCTGGGGGAGAATTGTGTTCCAGTTAGGAAAATTGTGGTTTACTTCATTAGGACCATCACGATTCGCCTATGGCTTTGGCGGCACTGCCATATCTTTTGGAGAGGAATATCCCTTCCTCTTAGTTTTCACTCCAAGAGAACCATTCACCGCTTCCATTTTCGGAACACTATGACACAAAAGGATGGAGGGGAACTAGAGCGAGGGAGAAGGGAGAAAGGTAAAAAAAAGTACCAGATTCCCTTTTGAGTTTGAGGACTCAACCTGATTGCAAAGACAAAATCCCTTGAGGCGTTTTCGTCCTCAATCCCATCCACAAGGCTATATAAAGATAGATGTTTTACACATGGGCTACTTCTAGTTTCCCTTTCATTGGTTACAAATATCCGAAACTGGAAAATATATATACATGTAACTCGTATACCCAACCACATAAATTTTGGTGTTGACTTAAAGTCACCAAAACTGCAACAGCAACACAACAACAGAGAGGTAATAAAAAAAGTTGCTTCCAAAATTGACCTGGTAGCCTTTTCGCAGTTTTCGATAAGGTTGGAAGGGAAAATACTCAAGGTTATCTATTTTTTATGTGTCTCCAGCTTGTTTTTTTTTGTCTAGGGAGGCAAAACCCAATATGCAACTGAAGAGTTGTTTGCAAAGTGTCAAGAGACATTTAGATGAGAAAAAGTTGAAGGAGTTTTCTCTCAATTTTTGGAACATCCGGTTGGATAAATGAGAGAAGTGAATTGTATAGATTTATGAAATCAAAGTGTGTGTTCGTATCGCCTCATATTTTGAGAAAAATATACCACTCTCGAAGGATTCATTGAGGTTAAGGAAGTTTTTCTAGAGTTTGGGAAATTGCTCAAGGTTGGGAAAATGAAAAGCTTTAGAAATGGAGGAAAGCAATTGTCTCCCTTACGTATTCACTAAGGACCAAGGACTAACTCTACTTCATGGTTGAAGGGTTTCAATACAGTTGTAAAATTTTGGCCTTCCTTTGACACAAAACGCATTGACAAAATGTCACAATGGAAATAGAGAGCTTGCTCTGAGGTCATATATAAAAGTGAAATGAGATATGGGCAAATTCAACTGGATCGTGTGTGTGTGTCTGTTTGTCTGCAGCTAAAAAAATATTAAGCTTTGGCCCACATTTGCGACATAGGGAAAATATAAACTGGGATTTTGTGTTGACTGAACACCAAATCCCTAGCCCCTCGAACACCAAACTAAACAGGAATCCTCTCTGTAATCCTTGTCATTTCTCTCTCTAATCAAACAAGAGTAATATATCAATTCCACGAGAGGTTGGAAACACTAGCAATTTACCTTTTGTCATATGAGACCTATGTATAAATTTCATCTTCAAACAAAATAAGAGTCAAAGGGAACTTATGAATAATCCTGGATTGCTCAGTACTCCAAGTAGATATAAATGAAGGGGATGTCGAGTTAGTTTAGATGAATGAAAATTTACTTAATAGGATGAGTTTTTGATGTGGTCCTTGTGTGAAAAATAGCAAGTGTTTTATATTTACCTAAAGTACAAAAGGATAAATGACAGACGAATAGGTTGAGCGGGTTCAAGTAATTGGTCAAGTATTGTGACCTACTTGAAAGGGAAAAGGATTGTGTATCTGATTTTCTCTTTTATCTCGCCACATCCATCCTCATCAATCCTTTTAAATAAGATTCCCTTGCTTTGTTGGAACTTTGAAAGAAAATTAAAAACCCAAGTTTTGATCAAAAGACTGAGAAATGTAGTTGAAAAGAGGATTGAATAAAAAGTCTCTAAATAGCTTGGGGTCATTATTCCTATGCAAATTTTTCTTCTAGTTTTCCTTAACTCTTTTATTAAAGGAGATTTTAAAGGTAGTAGGAAATACATAGTAATTTTACCCCTAACTAAGCCATCCCATTCTTGAAAATGAGAAGTAGCATAATGATAAAAAGGATGTTAAGACGATGTAGTAAAAAAGGCAACAAAACTGATAAGGATTCCGTCTCATCATCTCCTACGCTCTTCCCTTTTTTTAACTCGTTGAAAATCGTTAACACAATGCGTGGATGCGAAGGAAGCTGACAAATGGGCAAAAAACGTCAAGAAGATCTCGTCTCATTTCAGGATATTATTAACACATTCTATTAGCATTGTACATTACACTCAGTAGCATTAACTTGTTCCTTGCTTTCCTTTTTATTATACTGTGAGTTTTTTCCTCTTTAACAATACCCCTTTTTGAAACAATATATGGAGAAAGTAGGAAGGCGAAGCGGGAGAAAGTAAAAAAAATCTTGCTTTCCCTTCAGAGGAGAGAATGGATGGAAATGAAAGTCCCTTTCTGTAACGGCGTCTCGTCTCTTTGTTTTTCGCGTCTCATTACTTTCCCTTTCATTACGTTTCATTACATTACGTGGCGAGATACATAAGATTACTGGGAAAAGTACATACGCTTTTGAAAGCTAGAGAATGGAAAGAGTGCTTAAGATACAAAGACAAAATCATCATTACACCAAGTCTGAGAATGGGAGAGAGAGAGAGAGTTAGTTTTTTTTTACTGCTGGAGGAAAGCTTTTGCCAGTGACAAGCTTGTGAATTCGCTGATGCCAGCTAAGCTATTTTCTGGATACAGTTTTTTT
>JAHZNA010001244.1:0-14250 GCA_027743935.1 Sinodicranocentrus sp. ZH6
AAGGGTTCCGAAGCATCTCCAAATGGTATAAATACGGCATTAAAAGAGCCCCATTGAAAGCTTTCAAAAAGAGTTTGGTCACCAAAGTATTTTCGTGTGGGGGAGGTTGTCCTACATTTTCAAAGGAATTTAGCATAAATTAATAACTTCAAATATTTTTGTTCAAGCTGGATATCATGATTAGCTTACGAGAATATTGATTCTGCTCATGTTGAATCATGGCATTTATCTGAGCCACAGTAGCTTCCGGTGCTATTCCATTTACAAACGTTATAGCCAAAGAGCAGGAATAGCTTGTGGTGAAAATAATGCTGTGAATTTTTACAAATAATTTTGCATCTTTCCAACCCACCACCACCTGAATTATTGCAAGGAGCACGTAAACCAATGCAAATGATAGACGAGCAAGAAACACTCTCCGATCCTGCTTTGATTTCGCTTGCAGACGAAACTTTTTCGAATTCCAGAAGTACGGAATGGATCCAAAGTGGCCAAAAAAGGAAAGACAGCGTAAGAGCTCTTTTAATAAGCCAGTTGAGACAAGCATATTTGTAATATTTCAAGGATTACAAAGTTTTGAGTTACAATATTCGAAACACTAGATCAAGTTAGTTTGACAGGATGTAAAAGAATACTACCAGGCTCTTGTATTATACAAGTTACTTAGTATGTGATGTTTTGTATGTGGCGTGGATATAGTGCTTCGAATTTAATACACTGAATTGGAGTCAATCAAAATTCATATAGGATAGCTTTGAGCTTCAAGTAAAACGTCAGGGTTTTGGCTATAGATTTTATTGAAGAATAGTTTGTGATGGGATATCAGAAATGGAATATGACTTGCCTTTTGGGTGGACTGGTGTTGACGCAGACGAATTAAAATATTTATTAAATTGATTGAAAAACAACAATGTCAGATTATTTTGACATTTACTTTGTCTTCCAAATGAGTTTGAAGAGAGAATAAAGCTTTTAAAGTCAAAGCAAAAGATCCAGGCTGGTGATTTGCGTACGGCTTGGAATCGTTTTTCTTCTTAGGAAACATTTAGTTCATTTAAGTTCATACTATTTAATTCATTTGTGTAACTACCGAAACTACGTAAATGAGATAGAGATTATTTAGAATTAAAGTTTGTGACATTTGGCGTTGACTAATATTATAAGAAATGGTCGTTGGTTGATTGACACACTTCATGTTTAGTGTAATAAAGTCAATCAAAACATGATATTGATCATGGAAAATTTCCCTGAAAAAGTAAAAAATTCTTAATTAACACAAGTGGAAGAAGAATTTTCTCCACTTTTAGTAATTAATATATTAACAAGTTTTATTATATATTACTATTGGGTTGGTTATTTTGAATTGCAAATATCAAAAGTGTTGCTTAACTCTCCAGAAAAACCCAGATGATGCGCAAGCCGAAATTGTGGCCATAAGAAGATGGTTAAATTTGATCAAGAATTAATTAATCGTTTAATTATTCATAATGGAAATGTTTCAAAGGGACATAGCTAAATCTAACAGTAAAATATAATTAAATTCACCAAATGAAAACAAATATAGTTGTTGGGTTTCCCTGCTACAAAATATGTGACTCATTTTAACAAAGAATTTTACATGACATGGGTAATTTTAATAAAAACTCGCTATTATGTAAATGCTTTAAATTTGATTTGTTTCTTTATGTCAAACATCTGCATCTGTCAAAGACGTGAACAAGATGAGTGTATGGGATGTTTTACTGATTATGATGAGCGTTTAAAAATACATTTAGTTTGAATTCACAGTTAGGTAGTGTTTTATTAGTCAATTACATACTCTGCACTGCAGGAATTTAGATTTGTATAAATCATCCTTTATGATAAAGTAATTTTGTCACAGCAATAATCATGATGACACACTTTTAACTTCATGTCGAGTTTTATATTGATTTATATAGGACAAGTAAAACGAGCTCCAGAACAGCATCGGAAGATTCCACAGGTGACAGGGCTTACTTTTTATTAGTAGCACATTCCATGAATTCCTTCGGTTTTCTGAAAAGAGACATAATAAATATAAAGTTGTAAAATGATTAATCATCATCAGGTTTAATTTGTTGAGGGTTTTATAATGCCATCGACACTGATGGCGCTTGAAGCGAAACGTCTTTCATTGAATCCACCTTTCTTGCAAAGAGAAAAAGACTAAACGCCATGTCCACACTGAAAAAATTTGCATCTGTCTTCAAACTAATGAAGGACATTGATTTGTCTCGTATTTGTGGCTAGCTTGGAGTAGCTCAAAAGCTACGTTACAGTTTTCAAATGACAGGTCTGCATCAAAAGTGTTAATGTAATCCAAAGGAGCCTGCACACAGGCTGGAGTTATTTTCTTCATTTCGACCTGGTTTATGTCTTAGCTTTTTTCATGTCTTGATACAATCATGAAATGGGCGTGAAAAATTAGTACAAAATAAGAGTCACCTGCTGGAAAGCTTTTGTTGCAGTTGAACATGCTCCCGTTCTTTAAAACAAGGGAAAAATCACTGTAACTTTTGGAATTGAGAATTTTTCTCGTCATACGAATAGTTTCCAGTCCCTCGTTGTCAGTCAATTGGAGCAATTAGACCACCAAAATCAGAATCATTCGTTCCTCCAGATGTTATTCCTGAACATCTCCACCACTTAAATAACAGGCACATCTCCAAATTTTAAGATGAGTAGTGCCAGATGAAAAAACGCAGATGATGGAGTGAAGCACTTAACCGAAAAGTTCCATCACTGGATCTCTTGGAAAAATAAATGACTTCACAGTTCGGGAAATAGGCACGTCTGGAAACGGATTTATAAATATTATAATAGTTTTATGACGTCAGACGTGTTTGACCCAATATAAATGTTTACTGGCACAAAGCAGCCGGTGGGAGTTAGCGCCAGAAAGCCAAGCTAAACTGTTGTTTGGCCAAGGTAGACCGGGTCTGCCTTGACTGTTTTCTGGCCTAGCTTGACTAATCAGCCAAGCTTGGCTGTTTTACAGATTCTAACCAGCCAAGCTTAACTGAAATTCGACCTAGCTTGGCCGAGAAGTGCATTGTCTTGAAAAACAGACGGTCAACAAAGGCATTACTTGTTCCCAATAGATAAAGCATATTAAAATGCATATAATGGTACCCAATATTTATAGTGTTGACCATCAAAATCTATTACTGCCAGGAAAATCTGCATAATCATATTGTTGGGTACGTTTAACATTTTGTACATATTATAAAAATTGTATGCAATATGTTAGACTGAGAAATAAAAAAGAGTGTTGAGACTAAATATAAACCCAAATTATACTACTGAATCTTTAAAAACATAAAATTTATTTTTAAGATAATAAAGTAAATTCATTAACACTAATGAAAATACTTTGCTGACCTACTTCATGTTATTAAAATTTTAAATATGATTGACCTTTAACGAGCAAAGATTCTCTCACCGATGGTGTCCTCCACTATTGCAATTCTCGAATAAATGTTTTTTAACGTCGATGGGTCCCTTCCCCTACCTATGCAATAGCTGGGACCTACCTGGGACCTTAACTTGCAGCAGTTTGCAAACTAGAATTTAAGGGTAGTTTGTCATTTGTAAATGAATAAAGACTTTCCTTTAATGTTGACATTTATATTCAAAATGCTATCATCCGCTGTAACCGTGCTTAATTCTTCAAATATATCTTTATTGTTTCGCTTGTTGTCTAAGGTGAGTTATTCTTAAAACAAAGATTTACAACATGCAAGAATTTCCGGATAACATTCTACTCAGTTGAAGACAATACAATCGCTCCACATTCTTTTAAACATTCAAAACCGATTAAAAGTGTCAAAGTGACATAGAATAGCTAACGCAAATTGTGAAGAGTGGTTCGGAAATGTCGATTGTTGTAAATGATGACAAGTCTGTTTCATGTACAATGTAGCAAGTGTTATTGATTGATTTTGTATTGCTTATGCATTAAAAAAGTGCATTATGCCAGGCTAAACGATATTAACTCAAGGTTAATAGTAATCCCCATATTAAATATACTTTTGGGCACTTTTAGACGTTTTGGACACTTAACTGGTAAATACATGTTTCACACTGGGATGGGAAATAGAACTCGAAAGTCGAAAATTCTCGACTCTTGCTGAAATATGTGATTTTTATGCCTTTTTAAAGTGACTTGTATATTAAAACTATTCGGAATCGATTCGAACTTTCACAAATGAATGATTTTTAATGAATACTTTTGAACTAGTGGTATAGATAAATTCAATCTCATTTTGAATTAATACAATAAACAAAAATAAACTCTTATATTGACAATAAGATTTTCCATTTCCTGGAAAAAGAATAATTGTTTTTTGCCGTAAATTATTCATAAATGCTTGGATTTTTTAATACAAGTTTTGCAATGAGTTTAAAAAAAACTATGTCCCCACTTTCTTTTTATTCAAGCAAGCCAAACTATATTTTATTGATTCACTTGGCATTGACACGAGGCATGCCCAATGCCAAGACGTAGCTTTAACTCCACGTGCATTTGCAAGGTTCCTCAAACAACTATTTTTCTCGATTAACTTCTTGCTGCTAGCTAATTATAAAAATCTCAATCATAAAATATTCATACTATTGACAATTCTTCCAAAAAAGAACCATTTCGCTTTCTCCAAGCTTTCCTGCAACTTTCATTTCTCGACTTTCCGCCAAAGAAACAAGATATGTTGAGTGACCGCTTCTTTCAACTTTTTGAATATGGGTTATCCTATTCTCACTGTTTGGGAGCGAGTCCGTTTATCTGGGACAAAAATAATAAAACACTTGTCACCACCAGAAAAAGCACTGTTCGCTACATTTGTCTATATTTTAGTTTTATTACCTTCCACACAGTTTTTACCACGCTGCAAGTCCTCCACTATAAATTTTCAGGTCTTGAGAACAAAGCCGAATTTCACTTCCTTTACGATCTAATGATTTGTTTCTACTTTTGTTTCATGATGGCTTTCACAATTCTCTGGAGGAGGGAAGAAATGTGCTGCCTTTTCACAGAATTCTTTCGGTTTCTCAACAGATTTCAATGTAAGCAAACAATCATGATAAAATTGATTCAAAAACATTACAAAAAGTTCAATCTAATTTTGGTCGGCCGTTTTTCTTGATTTAAGTGGAATATCTCCCCACATTTGAACGAAACAAGGCATCTCTCAACATTATTTTCGACACGTTTGTAGTCATCCTCTGGCTTTGCTTTTTTGGAACTGCTTCACTCATCTCTTGTCACTCTCTCTTCTTTCCAAATTGGCCAATGTACTTACACTCTTTGGTCCCCTTAGAATATCGAAACGTTGTCACCTTGACACTTTCGAATGGTCATTGGTTCTACTTCGTGTACATGACTTGGGCTAACCTGTTCACAGTAGTTTCTGCATTGATAACTTTCTTTATATATGTATACGTAGTTACATCAGAGCTAATTTGCGATCCTAAAAGTATTCAAATGAAATCCATTTGTGGTGTACAGGCCTCAGCTCATTTGTACAATTTTGAAAATATTCGAAAAGCCTACAGAGAAGTGGAGCTTATCTTGATGTTCATGATGAGTAGTATTGGAATGCTTATCATTCCTGCAATAATGGCCATTACGAATATAATCCTATACAGTAACTTCTCCCTTATCAGACATGGTAACACAATGGACACTGCAAGCAAAGCTATTTGCAGTGCATGGTCTTTAATTTGCAGTATCGGGCTTATTATATTTCTTGATTGTGGGGGATCCTTTCACAAAAAAGGGATCAAAGTTTTAAAGTCGATGAAAAGTAAAAATTGGGGTTGGCAAAGAAAGAATAAAGAGATGCGTAAATTTGTAAAGGCTTGTAGACCCCTGTATATTGGCTTTGGGAGAATGTATATTGTAAAGAAGATAAATGTGTTGAAATCTTTAAAAGGTGTGAGCACTGGGACCTTTAGGGCACTGCTCACAATTAAAAAATAAATAACGATGGCGTATTTTAAAATAGTCTTAATGATACAAATGTTCTAACATATATAAGTAAGTAAAGATAGCAAAGAAACTAGTTGTAGCTTATTATATGAGCTCATATGTTGTTTTCAACATTGTTTATTTTGAAAAATTGCATTCTTGCAACAATGTTAGTATTTGTTAAGCCAATCCAATGTTTCGATTATAATAAATGCACAGAATAAATTGAATCAATAAAAATTTCGAACATCACTAACGCTAAAGTCACAATTCGAAGAATACTCATTCGCACACTAGTACAAAATCTCGTCGAAAAGCGAAACATACACGATCTATAAGATGGATGAATATCTTCCCTCAATGAATGGATGGATGGATATCTGTTCCAGCTTGTGCTGCAGCAGGTGGAAAGAGGACCCGAGGAAGGTTTGCTGGTTTGAAGAAGGTTGATCCAAATGGAAAAAAAGTTGAGGCGGAACAGTAGGTGGGATGTGTCGTGCATAAATGGGCGGGAACCGGTTCCCATGGGAACAAGGGAACCGGGAACCAGATCTATGAGTGGGGACCGGGAACCAGGGAACCGGGAACCAACTTAAACATTGGGTACCGGGGAACCCGGGAACCAGTTAAGAGAGTGGGAACTGGGGAACCCGGGAACCAGTTAAGAGAGTGGGAACTGGGGAACCAGGGTACCGGGAACCAGTTAAGAGAGTGGGAACTGGGGAACCAGGGAACCGGGAACCAGTTAAGAGAGTGGGAACTGGGGAACCAGTGTACCGGGAACCAGTTAAGAGAGTGGGAACTGGGGAACCAGGGAACCGGGAACCAGCTAAACTAGTGGAAACCGGGGGACCAGGGAACTGGGAACCCGGTTCCCAGTTCCCTGGTTCCCATGCGTTTGGGGTACCGGGAACCGGTTCCCCACCCAACTCTGGTGTCGTGAAGTGGAGGCCTGGTCATTTAGAAGATCTGGGGCAATATGGATTTCTTTAGTGTCCACAGCATATAGCTCATGATCGAACGGTTTGCTGGGAAATTATTCACTCTCCATCTCTCAGAGGTCTCGATTTCTGCTTTTCTCTCAGGAAGGAGATAACAAATAGTTTCTGCTGTGGAGACTGGATGAACCTGGATAGATTTTAGCAAAGCGCTTGATTTGGCGAACAAAACAACTCTCTCGTGATATGGTAGCTTAGCCTTGAAGAAAGTTAGTCAGGTGAATGAACGGATTGCATAACTTCAAATTAAAGGTATGATTGTATACTGAAAGAGAACACTTGTCAGTATACACTCTCTACTTCAATCAATCAAGTATCAAGTATCAGTATCCAATCCATAAGTATCAATGTTTTCACTTGCGGTACTGTGCTTGCGCCAATGGGTTTATTGCCTTTGTACTTCTTGTTGACAAAAGTAACGTTAACATTACCACCGAAAATGTAAAACTTCACCTTTTGAAGGCTGGGTAACTGTGCACACACTTCAAATGCCACGTTGAAATGTCACACATTGAACTAAATCATATATTCCGAAGTTGTGTGGACTGAAGTAATTTTCGCAGTAACCTAAGTACAAGAAGGTGAGCCCATCACTCTAAACGTGATCAGGTTGCTCGTAATCTTGCAAAAAATTGCATTGTCGTTTGTGGCTGATAATGCAGCCAATATAAATACACCTGAGCGTTTGTCGGTGTGGATAAATTTAAATGTCGAATTGTCTTATTCTGGGCTGACAGGATGTTTTTGAGATCCCACAAAGTAGCAACTTTGATCTTGTTTCTTTCGCAAGATTAAATTCCAGGTTTAAGTTTGTAAAAAATTAAACATGCACACGTATATTTTTCAAGGAAGTTTCAGTCAATTGTCTCTCTTGTTTTTGGGTCACAGTGAATCAAATATTCTATTCAGCTTGATGATTTTTCAAGCAGATTTTGACTTTTGAAGGTGATTACACAAAAAAGGAATGAAAGTAGAAGAACTTTTTTATTACATGTGAGTTATTTGTGAGCTCGAAAAGAGGTTGGAATTCTTGTAGTTGACGTATTTTCAGTCCAAATGTTACTGTCGTCTTAGGGAAAGCCGCTGCTTGATCTTGTGTAGATTTTAACTACACCGTAGGAAATGGACTTTGGTAGGAAAGAAGCTTACGGAGGGTTCTTTCTTCTTCACAAATTCACTTTTTTGTAGTTTTTAGCCCGCTTTCAGGATATTATTGGTCAAACAGAAGTTCACGCTGTTGAGCTAGTTCATATGTACCTCAAATGTCTCCGCGATATTGATGACACAGATGTTTGTGATGACGGCTTTTTGCATCTGAGAATGTAAAAGAATCCCATTTATGATCTTGGCTGAAGATAATTCCAAATAAATCAACTCATTAATTCTATTTAATTTACGATATGCTTCAGAAGTTTGGTTCATTTAAGAATGTTCTATTGTGATATTAATGGTGCTACTAAAGATGATTGGTTGGATTCTTTGCCAATAAAGATGAAGACTTCAATTGCTAGCTCATAACAAATAAATGAATATTCAATAAGTCAATGATAGACGATTAAACAGACAAGTGGTATCTTTCATGTTTCAACTATTCTTCAAACTTTAATTATAATGAAATCAATCTCAAATCATAACTTAATAAATATACAAACTTCAGAAATGTAATGATACTTTCAACAATTAAATCAGAAACTAAATACGCAGCAGACTTGGCATTCTGTGTGTTGTTAGTCTGAAGCCGTGAGTTGGACTGATGAGTCTTGTGTTGTGTGCATATCATATATTTGTTGAGTGTGGGAAATATATGTGTGTGGGAAATAATCTATATACGACAGAGAAGCAAGCAGACCAAAGACTCGAACCGTGTTAACGTTCGATTGGCTGTTGAGCAAGCTCAACGAGCTTATGCATCTACGATGAGCTAGATTGCATTAATATATAAAGCTCCCGAGGAGCTAGACACAAGTACATGGAACTTACATACATACGATAACGATATACCAAATGAGTGGGTAACAATATGAGTGGGTAACAATAATTATTATCATTGGAAATTAATGGTAGACCCGTGATAGGGCTATTCAAAGTACATGGAACTTACATACATACGATAACGATATACCAAATGAGTGGGTAACAATATGAGTGGGTAACAACTGAGTGGGTAACAACTGAGTGGGTAACAATAATTATTATCATTGGAAATTAATGGTAGACCGGTGATAGGGCTATTCATACGTCACATACTCCTCCCTCAAGAGTGCTTTTGGTTGGAGCAATCGTTGGCGTTAAGATGATCTTGAATTTCCTCAATTTCCGGTTCCATCGGTTGTTGTATTTACGTCGCCTACGCTGATACCGCTTGGACTCTGGTGACAGTTCCCTACGTTTCCTTGGCTGATTCTGGGTTCGGTGGAGACGTTCTTTTGTCATGTTTAGTGGTCTATTCTCAGCTCGTCTTTTTCCATGTGGAGGATTAGAAATCCACTTCTTCTTGATGGATGGAAGCTGTTTTAAGGCTGAAACATCACGCTGAAATTGCAGTAAAGATGATGGAAAATTTTCCTGGATTTTCCCTTCCTTCTCGAGGGGATCAATCTGCTTTGGTGGTGACAATATTGTCGTCTCAAACGTATCCATAGGCACCTGTATCTCTAGAATATCTTCATCTCCACTCCAGGTTTCTTCCGTGCTCATTTGTTCTACGCCATGTATCTCCTTCAGAACCTCGTTTGACACATCCTTTATCCATCTTGGTACAGATAAAGGAGACCAAACGGTTTGAAACTCTTCTAGTGTAGTAGGCTTAGCTTTGGATATTTTGGCAAGCTCTCTAGTGTTCATAATTTCCGTCGGGGGCTCATCTACGTCCTTGGCTCGTTGTTTTCTCCATGCATGGAGTCGAGTAAAAATTGGGATGTTTTCCTGTAGCTCTGGGAATCGCAAGGCATCTTTTTCAGGTGTAGGAAAGGCTCTGAATTTGTAGCATGACGCCGTAAGCGCGTTTGCTGGTGGAAACGGATTTAAATTGGAGTCTTTCCAGTTGCCATCCCTCATATGTATACTCAAATGATTCCAGCACCACATAAGCAGAGCTGTGTCATATTGCGCATATTTCTTCATTTTCTCCGGCAACGGATGAATCCGCCAGTCCGCTAATTGGCAGTCGGCTACGAAATCCGCTGGAAATGCAGATTTCAGTAGTTCTCTGGCCATCTCCTTGAACCCAATACGAAAGTTTTTCTCTGAGATGCCGAAACAATAGTTGTATACTAATTGTGTATCCACGATAGCCTTAGGAAAGAACTTGAAGTCTCGTTGCATGCCCAAAATGTCATTGTGTGCCCCGTGGAAAATTTTGACAATACACTCAGATTCAAACACATTTCGCAAGTCAGTCAAAATCCATTCAATACATGACGGAACGTGCACAATGTAGTCTTTATTTACCGTGGAAATTTGGATAAGCATGTGCATACCAAGATACGAGTGAGTTGTGTTTCCTTCGCAGTCCACTGTGATGATTTGCTGGTCTAAGATGTCGGTAATCATGTCCGAAAATCCGTTTCGATTTTCCACCATTGCTGCTAATCCTTTCGGTCGAATTTCGAGCTTCTTAAATAGCCATTTCTCAGGTTCCCAGGATCGAATAGCCTCGGAAAAAGGATTTTTGTCAAATGGAAATCTGTCTTCTTGATTTAACGTTCGTCGATGTTGCAGGAATGCTGGGAATGCATCTTGTGGTCTTGTCGCTGGTTTTGGAAATTGCTTCTGAGCTTCCCACCACTGCTTGGATCGTCTAGCTTTGCTATTCATCACGACAAACGGTCCACTTCCGTCGTTTGCCAGTCTACAGAGAAAATTTCAATAGAAAATTCACCTTAATTTCTTAACATTTGCGCATATTTTCCGTGAACATGTGTAGTTCTTCCGGATCGTCTTGGAACTAAATTGGATTGATTAATCACGCTATCGTTTACAGTTTGACTTTGAATACTAACATTTTGTCTTATATGATACAATTTTAAATCGGAAACATGTTTTTTACCCAATATTTTTCTATTTTCATCACATAATACATATACAACGTCATTTAATTGTCCAGCTATCTGGACTGGTCCAACCCACTTATAAGCAAGTTTCTTGGAAATACCTTTGTCTTTACATGATAAAATATGAGATCTGACTAAAACACTTTGTCCAACATCATATTTTACAAACCTATGTTTCGCGTCATAATAAACCTTGTTCTTTTCTCTTGATAAAATTATATTTTTACGTACCATTTCTATTATTTCCTGTAACTTTTCAGGTAACTTTTTCAGCATATTTACATCAAAATTGTCATTAGAAACCTGCACTGTCCGGTCAAAAGGCATCATGATTTCACGTCCTAAATTTAACAACGCTGGAGACACTCCAGTCACGTCATGAATTGCCGTCCTCAAAGCTAGTGCAAATTCCTGTACATAAAGGTCCCAATCTGAGTGCCGTTCCACTACAAACGCACTAATCATAGGAATTAAATTACGATTAACTCTTTCAGATTGATTTTGTTGGGGATGATAGGTACTCAAAAACCTATGATCAATATTATAGTTTTTACACATTTGAGCCATACACTTTGCTGTGAACTGACTACCATTATCAGAAATTATATATTTTGGAAATCCAAATCGAAAGAACACTTGTTTCTCAAGCGACTCGACAACTTTTTTAGCAGTAGCTTCTCTCATTGGAAATAATTCTACCCATTTACTTAACTCATCTTGGACTACAAGAAGGTATTGATTGCGACGACCAAAAGCACTCAAAGGAAATGGGCCCAGAAAATCTATATAGATCTTTTCAAAAACTTTAGTAGCTACTCCGGCGTTACCCATTAACCCTGCTGGCTTTTGATTATCATACTTAACCCTTTGACAAATATTGCATGTTTTTATATAATCCTTAATATCATTTGACATACCATCCCAATACATTCGATTCGCCATACGCAGTCGGGTCTTTTTTACCCCTAGGTGACCTGCTTCTGGACTATCATGAAACATTTTAAACATTTTTTCTTTCAAATTCTTTGGAATCACGGGCACTTCTAAAATCTCCCTACCATATAAAATACTATCTGGCTCATTTCCAGCGCTGCTCATTGTAGTTCCATTGCTACCAGCGGCATTCTGATTGGATTCGGGCTGTGGAGTGATCACTTCCGTACCGTTTCCCATCGTACTTCTGGAATCAGACTTTTTCTTTTTCCTGATCGTATTTAACCCTTTGACAAATATTACATGTTCTCACATAATTCTTAATATCATTTGACATACCGTCCCAGTACATTCTATTAGCCATGCGCAGTCGGGTCTTTTTTACCCCTAGGTGACCTGCTTCTGGACTATCATGAAACATTTTAAACATTTTTTCTTTCAAACTCTTTGGAATTACAGGAACTTCTAAAATCTCATTACCAAATAAAATCCCATCTGACTTCATTCCAGCGCTGCTCATTGTAGTTCCATTGCTACCAGCTGCATTCTGATTAGATTCGGGTTGTGGAGTGATCACTTCCGTACCGTTTCCCATCATATTTCTGGATTCAGACTTTTTCTTTTTACTTGCAATTTTAACTCTTTTAAAAACACGTTTACATACCAAATCGTTTTTTAACACATATCCACTGTCCGACGCTGCAGACGTCTGACAAGTAGACAACTTCCGACGAATCTCCAAGATTTCGTCATCTTTCTCTTGTTCATCCTTCAATTCCTGGAGAGATGGACAGCTTTCTTGTAATCCGAAGACAGGGGTGTACATAACATCTGGGTCTTCTCCCAAATAGTCAGGTTCATCTGCCACCGGTGAGACTGGATTCCTTGATAGCGCGTCCGCCACCACGTTATCCTTTCCCTTGACGTGTCTGATTTTATCCACGTACGGAGCAAGTCGCATTGCCCATCTTCCAAGTTTCGAATTCTCATCTTTAAAACGTTGTAGGTATTTCAACGCCTGGTTGTCAGTAACGATAAAAAATTCTTCACCATAAATATACTCATTAAATTTTTGTGTTGCCCATAAAATACCAAGTAATTCCTTTTCACACGCATGTAACAATCTTTCCGCCTTATTTAATAATTTACTAGCATAATGAATAACTTTTTCTTCTCCATTTATATACTGTACTAAAATGGCACCTAGACCGACATTACTAGCATCTGTCTTAATTACAATGGGATATCTATAATCAATTGAAGCTAATACTCGATCGCTTATCATTTCTAGCTTTAGTCTATCAAAGGCTTTTTGCTGGTTTTCACCCCATGTAAATGTCATTCTTTTACCTAATAGTTTATACAGTGGTTCGGCAATTGTCGAAAAATGTGGAATAAAGCTTTGATACCAAGCACACATTCCCATGAACGTGTGTAAGTCATCTTTACATGTAGGCACAGGTAAGTCCGTAATAGCGCGAATCTTCTCAGGTTGCATTTTCAACCCATTCGCTGTCACTACATGACCAAGAAATTCCACTTCTTTTAAACAAAACCTGGACTTTTCTTCATTGATTGTGAGACCTGCCTTCTGTAATCTATCAAAAATTTCATTCAAATGGTCAAAGTGTTCATTCACATTTTTCGCACCACTGTTTTTCATGCCGAATGGCATTACCAAAAATTGAAATAATTTACCTTCGAAATTAAATGTAGTATATTTAATACTATTTTCATCCATGGCAATTTGCCAAAACCCTGAGTTTAAATCAATCTTAGAATATAAACCACCATTTGGTAAACGCTTTAAAATGTAAGAAGCTTTGTGCATGGGATAATGATTGTCTTTTGTAACTGCATTCAGTCTCTTATACCCGATAGCCATACGTACCTTACCCTCTGCCTTTGGAGCTAATACAATATTAGCATTATACGGAGAATTGTTAACTTCCTTAATTAAACCTTTGTCAAGTAAATCTTGTATCTGCTTGGCTATCTCAGAGGAGTATTTCGGTGGGTAAAAAATAGGAGTACAATGTATTGGTTTTTCATCAATTACCTCTACAATGTGTTTTGTTAGGGATGTTCTACCCAACGTACCATCTGTACGTGCCACCGAATGAAACCTCCATAAGAGTTGTTGAACTCTGTCGTGAACAGATTCCTCTAAATTGTGAATTTTATTTTGCTCAAGCATGAATACAAATTTACCTTTAATATTTTGCAAAGAGTACCTGACGTCTGGCATATCAGGGAACCAAAACTGATCAGCGTTTTCATG
>JAHZNA010001245.1:0-17104 GCA_027743935.1 Sinodicranocentrus sp. ZH6
CACCGCGATGAATCCAATGAATGCGATTCTCACTTCTCACTCTTGAGAGAAGTGAAGTTTTCCGCATACTTTGTAAACATGTATGCATTAAGATTATAGAGAAAATGAAATGCTTTTAGCACTCCAGCCCAGCTGAACAACTTTTACGTCTGGTTTTCAGTATAAAGTGGTGCCCAACAGCAATAAAGATTTTCCATGCCTTTTTGCTACGCATAATTTTTGATGATTTCATTCCCACTATGAAGCCCAAGCATACCGCCATACCACAAGTGATAGCGTGTATACATGGACTGATTGACTATATATACAAGTTTATTTCGGAATATAATACGTGGTGTGGTGACACTAGTCAAAATTCACGGCATCTCGTATTTTCATCAGACATTCATTTTTTAAAGGGAAACTCATGTCGGGGTAATAATGGCACTAGTGTAGTGGAGCTATTAATAATGATATATGTATCAACGCATTCACTTTACATATGACTTTCCAATGTGGAGAAAAAAAGTTGACATCGTATACTGAAGCTCTACACAAGGTTACTTATATGTAGAAGCAGCCTCTCACTGAAATAACTAATGCATGGTATGCGTTTGGCTAACCGTCCAAAAAAAAGTCAAGCTACCACGCGGCATTCCTAATGATGATAAATGCTGACTCTAGATTTATACATTAGTGGAATCAAGTTGTAATGGGAAACGCTGGAAAATTTCGTTTTCTCCTAATGCCCCGACTTTTCTTTCGCTCGTTCTAGTATTCAGCATGGGAAGTTCATTTAATGCTCACCAATCCGTGTGTAAGATGTACTGGGATTTTATGTATAAAGCATGTGATCGTGATCAGATCAAGACAAAAAAAGCATCCAGTCATGATCTAGGTCGTCACACAGTCTGACTAAGAGATTAGGAAGGAAGACGGAAGGAAAAGAAAGAATGTGTGCCAACCAACCGGGGCATCATTGATGTAGGTAGTTGTTTCCAGCGTCATAATTCAATAGGCAGATTGCGTACATCTTTCCATCCTCTGCAATTTGCAATCAGAGTGGAAACGCTAGAGGAATGATGTAATGATGTATAACTAAGTAATCAAAGGTGGGCGGATGACTCTTAGCAGAGTTTTTCGTTGAAGGCTTGGCGTGTATCATGCATAGAGAAAAGTTTTATTACATAGATATGCCTGCCAATACATGCAGCTTTATACTGCACATCATTTGCCTGTTTAGCATATGAAAGCGCAACTTGTAAGTATATTCTAAAGAAGAAAGCATCCTGATGGAAAAACTGCATCTCTCTGCTCATGCAACTTGCAGAAATAGGTAGAAAGTGGGCAGGATTTGGTGGAATGAATTATTCATAACATTTTCGACAAATTCCCAGCTTAAAAAGTGAAAGTGTGTAAATTTAATTAATATAATGTGATGCTTGCTGAGAGGAAAATTGTTCCGGACTTAAAGTAAAACTTCCCCTTCCTCAAATAAAGGGGAATAATAATATTCATTGAGAATTCATCAGCAGCTCCCTTAATTTTACACACGTGGAAGTACAACAACAGACTAGAATAGAGTAGATGGAGGAGTAGTTGGCAAAGTGGCATTTCATATTCACCAACTCCACTCCTCTTTCAATAAAGCATATGTGAAATTCAAGTCGCTAAAAGCATTTCATTCATACATTGTCACAGTCTACTGCACTCTGTTTGTCATTTCGACTATCCAGTTTAGTGAAATAGCTAATGATAATTGATATAAAGTGACAATTTCTTGACTTTTTAGTAATTATTTGAAAAGCCTTTCTCGCACTCACTCTAGTTCCTCGTTTGTAGGAAAAAACACACTAGGATAACGCTAAAGCATTCACTTATACGAAAACTGCACTTTCTATTAGCTCTCACTGTTTGTGTTACCCTTTTTTCCTGCACATAATTGTTAATGGGGTACTTTCAGGTTTGTGTGCTAATGTTCAATGTAAATTTGGAGCACGGTGTGAAGGCGGTGTATGCATTTGTCCCACGGAATGTCCTTTGAGTAGAGAGCCAGTCTGTGGCTCCGATACGTTCACTTACACGAATGAATGTGAGCTTCAGAAAGCTGCTTGCACTGTTGGTCGCCCATTGACTGTCCATTTCTACGGAGATTGTAAAGAAGGATTTACAGCTGCTATTGGTATGATATGTTGATCATGATGATGATTGTTATATTGTTGCTAAAAAAGTATCCCCTCTTTTACGCTAGTTTAGTCTTATAGTGGATGGTAGTATGGTATCAATAATTTTCCCTTTTTTCTCAACAAAAACACAATCTATTTTTGGGCAATCCTTTGCACATTTGTTGAATGGTTTCGCTACAACTTTTTTGTGAATGTTTGTCCCTCCGTAATAGAAATTCTTGAGCTTTTGAACTATCTTAATGACAAAAAAGTATGTCTTATGTGCGTAGCAGTAGTTGTTCAATTGGTGTATAGCAAAGTATAAATATTGGTATTAAAGACGTCTATAGTTGTAGAAAAAGTAATGGGAATACCGGAAGATATGTATCTAATTGAATGGGATGATGGTCACATTTTCTTCACAAAAGTGTTTTTCTTCTTCCCTTTTACTTTTCCACTCTTTTTTATTACTTGTGATGTGATTTTGGCACGAGATTAATTGTATCCATCAATTTCCTTCCATTTTCACTCTGTTGACTGTAATGTAACATAGTCTGCCAAAAGGATGTGATATTGGATATTCTACGCTGTGGCTACTATTCTTAGGTAGACCATCTGTACTATGGTGCTGGGCTTATATGCTTTCGGCTCTGGGGTGTCTGCTTTCTCTGTCGCTTTTGCTTCTTATAACTTTGTATGCATCTTTGAGCTAGTTGAAATGTGGAATTTTTTCTTGTAATTTTTTATACTAGTGTGATATATATGAAAATTCAATCGGGGGCTAATGTCTGGTTCGATAGTTTAAAAGGAAAAGTAACAACTATGTTTGTGCTTTTTACGGTAATAACAGAGGATTTTCATCGGAAAAAGTCTGCGTGTTGACTGCATGCTTGAACATTATTTGTTATTTTTTCTCAATTCGAATCTATCGCTGGACTCAAATATGAGAAAATTTTTGTTACTTGTGACGCCTCAAATGGGATGTTTGTAGACACTTGGAATATTACGTTTGTGTTCGCATGTGGCGTACTAACATGCATGCTTTTCCTCCTTGTGCATTGCAACTCATTGCTTTTCCTCACCAAGAAAGAGAAAAAGAAGAAAAAACCTGACGCTGCATGACTCTCGGAAATAAGCTGATAGAATGCTACTTTACACGTACGAAGTAATGTAAGAAGGCACAGTATCATGCAACTTATTGGACGTTTAATATTGTTTTGATGATTTATGTCGTGTCGATGTCAGTTGTTGGAGAAGTGCAAAAAAAATTCTTTCTCATTTTTCCTCTTCCGCTTTCCTTACATCGATCGCATGAAAATTGTCGAAAAATGTGTCTGTCTTCCTCTCTTTCTCTCCTCTCGTGAGCTTTTGCCTTTGCCTATGTAAGCGAATATACTAACAAAAGGAAATTCTCTCTTATGAAATAAAACTTGTGTAATGCAATAGTGCACAGCAAACAATCAAGCCTGGTTTACCACTTTTTGTTTTGTCGTTGGCTAACCAAAGTTTTTGTCTGTCTTTGTTTATGTAATTGCATGCTATTAGATGGTAGAGCTCAAAGGAGCCATATGAATTCAGGTAATTTGTCGTGTTTAATGGGAACATGGGCTGACTGTAATTTGATTAGGTAGCGGAAGTACGTCTGTAGCCATCAGTGGAGGAAATGATTCTGGACTACGGAGTGGAGGTAATTCTGCCGGTGGGAAAAAGTCCGACGTTCCCTCGTCAAACACGCACTTTGATACTTTTGAAAGTATCTACTCGCATTCGCAACCGCCAAAAATGTGTGAGACGATTCGATGTGACTTTGCAGCAATTTGTGAGTTGGGAGAGGATGGTTTTCCAAGATGCACTTGTCAGTTCAATTGCACTTTTGCTCCAGGCAGCCCCGTCTGTGCTTCCGACTTGAAGTTGTATGCGACCGAGTGTGAGATGAGGAGGGAGGCTTGTCACCGTCAGACAGAACTTCGACCGCGACCAATGGAGTTGTGTGAAGGTAGAGAGCCCCTTGTTTGAGTGTATTACCTTTGAGATCTAACTTTTGAAAGGTTGAAAAAAGTACCGATGTTTTCGTGATGCGAAGAAGTAAAAAAGTTTAGCTTTGGATGTTAATTTAATCGAGCGTATGACGATCCTGCTCATGTAGTTGATATAATTAGGAAAAAACGCACTTCTAGTTTAGACGCAGTCTTG
The DNA here is from genome assembly GCA_027743935.1 of Sinodicranocentrus sp. ZH6. NCBI lineage: Eukaryota > Metazoa > Arthropoda > Collembola > Entomobryomorpha > Entomobryidae > Sinodicranocentrus > Sinodicranocentrus sp. ZH6. The sequence goes on from JAHZNA010001245.1 coordinate 4,338, forward strand.
CCAAGTGAATCATATTGAAGATATTGAATTATGAATGTAATGTGACTTTCAGAAACTGAAGTACGCCCTTGTAATGGAGAAGAGCCGCTGAGAAATTTAGGCAATGGTGAAGAGTTGTATTGTGGGAATGGACCAGTCAGAACGAACTGTCCCTCCGGAAGCTACTGTCATCGAACACAGACCTTTGCAAAGTGCTGCAAAAAACGTAAACGCAATTTTCCTTGCTATATAGTTTTAGAAGCATGCTAACATTTTAAATTTACTTTTGAGGAAAATGTTTGCAAGCACATTTAGCTAAAAAAAAATGCGAATTAGTATGCTAGATTAAGCGAAATAGTTTTTTCGTATTATTCAATGAAAAATATGCAAATTTATTATTCCGTACTTGAGTCGTTGCATGAGCTCGTAAAATTCATTCATTCATTCATACAATATTATCCTTAAAGTGCATGACTTAAACCAGGCATTTGTAAATTGTAGTTGTCCTATGCACTACTTGATATGATCTTCCGAGTCGCTGATATGATGGTGACTGATGGTTTCGCAGTTGTGCAATAATCTAACTCTTAACTTTCCTAGCAGAGTATTTTCTTGCTAATGGGATCAGTACATAAACTCAGTAGCCTGTAACTTTCTCATGGCCATCTGTCACAAAAATGCATTGTGAAAAAATACGCAATTTTTTTAGCACACAGCTGACTACACTACACTACACTACACTAGCAAATTCTAGAAAAAATGTACCCTACAATGATTAAACACTCAAAATATGCAATCTAAAGGAGTGGCTGTGTCCAAAATACATATGTAAAAATGGACCAGATTCAAAATTCATGAATATCGTATTTTTTCCAGTAGAAACGAACGCGATCCCTTTTCTGGTTCCTTTTTTTAATACGACATAACAACTTTATTGCCGTATTTATCATTTCGTCGAGCAATTTTTTCTCAAGGATATATATATAATGTCATACTTTAAGCAGTATACTCGGCAAAATACAAATTGCAAGCTATACCATTGTAATATTTATATGAATGAGCAAAAAAGCCAACTATACAGAGTGAGTATACTGAACAAATTTTCTTTCAATTGGATGTCTATAAAAATTTAGATTTTTTTTATCAATTTGCTCTCCCCACAAATCATTTTCAGGCTTTGGCTTTACTTCAAGAAATAGGAATACTTGCTAGATTTCTCCCTCCATTTCAAACAAACTTAAGTAGAAAATGTGTCCATGAGCAGTTGACTACTTTGTATTATTGTTGTATTCATGCACACTCTGGAAAATTCTCTCCCTTCTTGTTGAACTTTTTTTCAGTCGTACCACGACTCACCATCTCCCGCGGGATGGTTTTTATTAGAACCCGAGGGCTGGACAGCCCCATCAGATTTTTTCCTTTGAATGCTCCCACTACCACCCAAACTTTCTCTAGTTTTGTCTCCCCCATCGTATATTTCATCTTGATAGTAGTTGGCAGCGTTAGACGCAACAGACCCGTTTAACTGCTCTTCTTCTTCCGCCGTGGACGGGGGCATTGCTGCATCCAAATGTTGCAAAAACTTCGGAGCCATGTATACCCCGGTGAAGTCTCCCGTTCCTAAACTCACGTCTTCGATTTCCGTTTGTTGGTTGAGCTGTTGTTTTGTTTTGTTGGAGGAAACCTTTTGGTATGCAATGCCAGCCTTTGGCTCATCGACCATGACGTCGTTGTAAGCCATGGATGGAACAGAGCTCTCTTCTTTGTTTTCCACTTGTTTACTCTCCTCTCGCATCTGCTGTTGACCCTGTTTTCTAATCTGTTTGAGCTGGAGCACATCAACTCGAGGTGGATGAATTTCTTTGAGTTGAGGGACGAGACGTTTTAGCTCTTTATTGAAATTAGGACAAGTGGTGGCTAGCGGCGTATCGTGAAGTTTGAGAATACGTAGCTCTCCGCAAAGTCTTAGTGCGCCGAACTCATCAGCGTTCGAGATGGGATTTGATGAGAGATCCAAGTAGCTAAGTCGAGTGAGGAAAGAGCACTGAGTTGGGATGCGAATCATATTTTTACGAGCAATCAAAGTTCGAAGATTGGGAAATGCGTAAGCCCCATCCAAACTTCGCAAGGCACAATCACAGATTGACAGAGTTATCAATGACATAAGGCTACTTCCCAAGTCTCGAAGGAATCTCAACTCGCTCCCATCCAGTATTAAATGCGTTAGTTTAGGCAGACGAGCGAGAATCTGGTGGAGGAGAAGTTGGTGCGGCCACAAAGGCTCCTTGTACTTCAACTCGAGAACATCGCTCCCGCAAACTTTTCCCTAAGAAAAAAATTTTATTATTGAAGTCATCATTTTACATCAAGGCTGAAACTTGTATGAGAAAGTTTTATCATGAATCCACTAGATATTATGAGAATGGCCAGTCACGAAGGATGTCATGTGGGTATTATATCTTGATGTGATTTACTCTCGGTGCAGATTTCATTTTTGTCAGTTCCACAATGTCAGATTTCCAAATATCTTCTCCATCCTCAGTGTCACTCGGAATCTCGAGGAGATTTTCCGTGTATGGTAATTCTTCTTCCTCTGACTCTTCTTCCCCTGTCATCGTAGCATCTGGAGGAAGAATAGTAGTTGCCCCTCCATCTTCAGTGAAACTCCCAGCAGTAGAGCCACTGGTCATTACTCCGCTTTCCACTCCAATTCTTTCCGGGGTCTCTTGCATGTCAGAGGATGTGTCAGGGTACGAGGTATGCATTGACGTGGCAGGTAACGTTGGAGCTGATGTTGTTAGCCGCATATGTGCATCAGTTAAACTGGTTCTTTTCGGAATATGACGGAGACTCGATGTTTCATCTGTCGTTTGCCTGCTACTCTTTTGACGTGCAGAGGGACGTGCGGTGAGTTTTCCATGGCGGGGTGTGTGTTTGCTCCGGCTCCCTCCACTTTTTGACGTTGTCTCACTCGAGTTCCCAGACTGAGGTGAGATGGGGGTCAAAAATCGAGGTATCAGCTTATCCATTACAACTGCAATTGGTTCTTGAGAAACTTGTTTGAGAACCGTTTTCACGTCCTGGATTGCCTCCTTTTTCCCACTTTCTCCATCCTCGTACTCTTTACGAAGAACGGTTTGAAGTTCTTCGTCAAGGCTGAGGGCATTATCCCCTCCTCCGGTGTTTAGCCTTTTCGGGGTAACAGCCGTTCTCGGCCTGCTGCTTGGCAAGCGTGCGGAGCGCCCTGTTCTTGACATAATTGGAATGTCGTTCTGGTTTTCGCAACTGGAAAAGTACAACGGTATAGGGATAAATGAAGATTATGTTTCCATATTTGGACTTGTATGGTTGTCTTTGGGTTGTATGAAAAGCAGTAAAATATAGGATTTCTTCGTTTCCCTACCTTGACATTCATCACGTCTACACGCAGTGTTCTTGTAGAAGGTCATATTGTAACAATTGAAATGTGTATATCCATGGGAATACCTACATCAGCTATGATCCTCAAAAGCTTACTCCAAGATAGACCGGGTTTTTTGTTCGGAATGGCGTAACACCGCTGCTGACAGCTGGCTTTATTGATATACGAGTTTACGCAACCTATTCCTAGGAAGAGATTCCATTGAGTGTATATCCATGGGAATACCTACATCAGCTATGATCCTCAAAAGCTTACTCCAAGATAGACCGGGTTTTTTGTTCAGAATGGCGTAACACCGCTGCTGACAGCTGGCTTTATTGATATACGAGTTTACGCAACCTATTCCTCGGAAGAGATTCCATTGATTTCTCATGTGGCTCTTCTCAACAAAATTTGTTTCAGAATCAGAGCGAACAACGACGCCAAAGCCGATCTCAACAACAGTGCAAACCAGCAACTGCGACAAGTCTTCCCACGGTTGTTGTCCTGACGGAGTAACTACCGCCTTGGGTCCAAAACATGCTGGATGTCCCTCTGTATGCCAATGCAACAAACTTGGCTCTATTGAGGAAACCTGTGACCCAGTCACCCAAGACTGCAAATGTCGACCTGGAGTTGGTGGACCAAAATGCGACAGATGTCTTCCTGGCTACTGGGGACTTCACAGAATTGCCGTTGAAGGACAAGTAGGCTGCATGGGTACGTTACCCCCCCCCCAAGAAAATGTTGATATGAAATTTCCCTGTACCAAAACAAGGAATACCTCAAATTCCAAGTTTCTTCTAGACCTGTCAACTGCAACCTTCTCTTTTATTTGCTTTATTGCAGCTTGTGGTTGCTCCAAATTCGGTTCCGTGAGGGAGGACTGTGAACAAATGACGGGACGTTGTGTTGTAAGCTCATTTTTAAAAAACGACTACCGTATACTTTATCCCATTTTACGTATAACACTGTAGCTCATGAATTGCAGATAAAATGTAATGTATATTTTCGTATGCTTGTAATTGAGTGAGACCTAGTGTTTCCCTAAAATATAATGACATTGTTGTTGACTTGTTTGTTTCACAGTGCAAACCTAGAGTTTTAGGTCATAAATGTAATACCTGCGATGAAGGGGAATTTCTCGGACCATATGGCTGTACAACTGGTAAGCACGATTATTCCCCTCAACATGGTCATGCTCATGAAAAATATTAAAAACAGTTTACGACCCAAGAATTTAATAATATTGCCTTCCATCTTGGAATTGGAATATATCCGTTCTCTACCAATTAAATACAGATTTCATGTTATTCCGGAACTGTTTTGTTACAAAGGGCAGAAATATAATAAGGAAAAAAAATCAGAAAATTTTTACCTTCTAAAAACATGACTCACAGAATCCCTATTTTGTAAATGAACATGAACGCCTAACCGGACAAATCTAATTTTCCCTCTTTCACTAAAGGAAATATATACTAGGCCCAATAACCCTCATATAAATTCCGTGTGGCAGAAGTTACTCTTGTAATCATGCTACCAGCTATTTATAAATGATGTTTCCGGTATTTTAGTCATCGTCGACTCTCCCCAGTTTAATTTCCCTCAGATTCCACCGTTTTATTCCCAATAAATGTTTTCTTGAATGAACCATTGAAATGAGTTTGTGCAAGTGTGATATTCAAAGTGACACGAAAGCTCTTCTTTAATAGGAAAAAGATGAAAAATATGAAAGGAAATATTACCCCGTGTCCAATATATTCCATCGCTCTTCAATATGAGTGGCATTCTCAGAGGCGTGTTTGTAACAAACAATAACTTCCAGTTTCAGAGCCACACTTTTTATTCTAGTGCTCCACTAGTCAATGTCCGTGAAAGCAACAAATAGAGCGCAATATGTGCCCTAAGCCGATGAGTGAATTGCATGAGTGAAAAAGTAGGCTTACTTTTCCCCGCTCTCATTTTTCTCAATGTAGGTGTATATTTTTATGTACAAGTGTTATATTACATAGATATATTCCCAGCATACCGGAGCTCCAGTCCTCCATGTCAAATATATTAGAGAGTTTGGTCAGGTCAGACAGCAAAATCGCTGAGAAGAATGACCATTATTACCAGTCATATATTATATATTAGTAGAATCAATTGGAAAAGAAGGTTTTTATATTGGCACACTAGAAATAATATAGGGGACGGTATGAATGAGCGATATCCACTTCATATCCCACGTTCTCTCAGAGGAGAAAATAAATGTGTGCTCTGATCTGATGTATAGATTTGTGCGTGTTAGCGTGGCGCTATAAATGTATGTGACTATATAATATGTATTCTGGTAGTGGTCTGCCAACGGTTATTTCAATTGAATTTTTACAGATCCCATAAATCTGGGCCGAAACTGTGATGAGGTTGTTTGCACTTATGGAGCAGAATGTGAACAAGATGGTGACCGGGCAGGTTGCGTTTGCAACATTGCTTGTTCCGATATCACCGAAAATGAGGTAAATGCCATTTTATCCGCGGTGCTCACTTCCTTATACGTTTTACAACGACGATATTATATTCCCATATTAAATCTAAAAGTTCGAAATTGATGGGAGATAGTTGGAAGAGGATATAATAGTGACCGTGAGTAGCATTTTCATGTCAAATTCTGGGAAAATCCTGTTCTGAAAAGTCCACTTATTTATAGGTCTTTCTGCAATTTTAGTAAATCCTCACATATCCCCACTTGATTTTATTTTTAAAGCTTGTCACCGTAATCTCCCCTACTTGTGTTTGAATTTATATGATGATGGTAAAAATGTGGTCATTGATCTCATCCGGAAATGGTTTTTGGTATAAACAGGAGGTGTGTGCAAGTGATGGGCGTACTTACGACTCCGAATGTATGGTGACCCTGGAATCTTGTCAAGCTCAGAAGCCAATTTGGGTCGTTCATAAAGGACCATGTGCAGCTGCAAGTAAGTAATGGAATTATGGAGATATGCTGACTTGAGGATATTCTGATTAAAAAATGAAGCTCATGAGAGTTCCGGCATTCCGTCCGGCTAATTTATGGGGGCTGTTTGTTATTTATATTTGTACTTTTGCCAATTTCCACCAAAATATGTTTTCAAAATGTTCACTCAACGTTGACGTTGTTTATTACTCATTTACTCATCAACATGATAATTGGCTCAATTCAAAGGTACAGGTGACTCTGGAGGGACAGAAAGTCCAATTCGACGATGGACCGGTCTCCACTTCACAGAACCTGGAGACGACGGAGTGGATCCGATTGGATTGAGTGAATCAAGCAGAAGTAATGGAGAAATATGGCGAGATCAAATGGGAACTGGGTTTGGTTCCTCAGGCATGAAATCAACTCGGCATCTACCACCACAGCCCAAATACCACGACAACTTCCACAAGAATTTCTACAGTCATCGATCTCCCACCTCAGCCACCATTCAGGTCTGGTCAGATAACTTTGGATATCTGTAGGAATCCTATATTTTCCTTTTCCCTTCTCCTTCATCTCACTTATAAACTCTAATACACATTCTTACTCTCGGTATCTCTATCTCTCTCCGCTGAGGAAAGAAAGAGCATTAGATTGAGTTAAGAGTGAATTGTGGGACGTATCTAGGAGGAGTAATAAGTGAACATGGGAAAATATGGGATTGCTTAAAAAACTATACTCAAACTATGTGTTCCCTACTACCACTACTATTTATGTGTATACTAACAAGAGAAAAGGTTTTACTCTAGGAAAATACCTCCAACAAGCTCTCCTATTTATTTCGATGAATATGGACCGTATGCTCCTTGTACTTTTCTTTCCCTTATGTCTCCCTTCACTCACGTATTTCCAATGTTTGCCCGGAATCCGAAGAGAAAGAGCAGACGACAAGACATGGGACATGTGTTTCTCTTTTGCTCCCCTTATCCGGACTCATCTATCTGTTCTTGGTTGCTCAAGAAGAGAAGAATGTTGACAACTTTGATTTCGACTTTTTTTGCTGGCTCTGCGAAAAGAAATATCCTTTTGTATATTCTCTTATATTGAAGGCAGCTTAAGACATAGTTTTGTTTCCTTATGCTTCGATCAAGATCAAAGATTCTTTGAAGGCTTTGTTTGATTGGAATGTATAGCTCTCCGTCTTCCTTCTATATAATAACGAGTAATGCTATTTGCTCCTAAACAGCTCCTCACACTTTTATACTTAATGTGAAAAGATAGAAAGAAGACGTTATCCTTTTAGCGAGCAAAGGTATGAGATGATTTGTGGAAATCCACGTTCTGGAATGTGAGCGCTTGTGACAGCTTTCAAAAATTGGTATAGATTATTTCCCAACTCTTTTCTCGATGGAGTTATCTTTCTTAAAAAAATCGGTTCACCATTCCAAAACTTTTTCCTTGGGGTTTACATACCTTTTGTGTACCGCGGGAAAATTGCCGAATCTTGATTTTGATGGAGCTGTAGAGCTTTCTTTACGCACATACAAACTATTACAAACTGACATGAGTCCCGCGTCGTATATCTGCTTTTTATTTTCTCCTGTCCTTTACACTTGGCAAGGAATTTTTTCTTTGCTTTTACTACGCAATTTTTGTATTTTACGTCTATTTTATGATGTACATTTGGACAGATGCGAAGCTACTTGGGAGATTCTTGTCAGTGGACAACTGATTGCGTCACGGCCCACAGCCTCTGCCTCGGCGGCTGGTGCATTTGTCGAGAGGGATATTACGAGGATGCGGAACGAATCCAGTGCAAACCAATTCGTAAGAGAAAACAAAAAACTAAAGGCTTTACTTCCATCAGAATCTTTTTTTTAGTATTTTACGCCATTCGCTATCCCATTTTTGGTTCATGTTTATTCTTGCAAAAATAAAGGAAAGGTTGTTGAGTTGCATTAGGAGACCTCTCTCTGATAAATCATCATCCATCTTCTTCCGGTCCTTTAGCAAGTATTTCAAAAGATGCAAACAGACGGTCTGACGCTTTCTCTTGTGTGCATTGCATGGGTATTCCCCAGAAAATGGCTCTTTCCCCAGGGAGATCTGTGTATAATGCCATATTTTCAGTTTTTCTATGGACGAGAGAATTCCTTTGATAATCCTCTGGATTTTTTCTTTCTTTTTCTCTGAATCCTTATGTACTGCTAATGGAGGCAAAATTTACAGATGAAGGAGCAAACATTAGGTTGAGCTCCTTGCGCTAGGAATGTTGATCTTGTGTATGCTTTTGTGTCGTAGGAGGGAAAAAATAAGAGAGCCTGTTATTTTCGAGTATAACTATTTTTGGATTTCTTATATATATTTTTATGATTTGAAGTAGGCGGAAACTGTTATTATGTAAGATATAGATTCACAAAAAATGTTTTGGAATTGTATCATTATTACTTTTATATTATGAATTTATGAACGTGCTTTACTTTTGGTTAGCTGGAAAGAAAAAAAGAAAAATTGTATGCACTAAATGTATGGGGAAAAAACTAAAGGGATTTTTTGCAGGAATAGAGTCAGGGGATAGAAACAAGAGCATATTTCGTTTCTGATCTCACGCTTCAAACTAGCATCAATGGAATTTTTTGCCTGCAAGCAGCATCCGCATTTATATACACTGCTCATTTTTATGCAAGCAAAAAATATTATTCATGACTATAATATCTTAGGATTTCATGAACATCGTCTTAGAATGCCTTCTTTTCTTTCAAACAAAGCCTACAGCCCTTTGAAAAATTGCGAATTTTCCGATTTTTCTTTTCATTTTTCCGCTCAAAATAATAATGATATTAGGTTTCATGTGTGAATATATGAGGAAATATGGGAAAGGAAAACTTGTGTGAGCATAAAATCCATAGTAATATGGTAATCATGATATACACAGCATTGGTGACTTAAGAGCTACCTGCTATTTGCAGACCTACATCAACAAATCAGCATGCTGACTAGGTTGAAAATCAGATGAGATGTAGAGTCTTTTGAAAAATGAAAAAATGTGATAGCTCTTGAATTGCAAATGAAGTCTAGTTGAATTTTGCGAATCTCTCATACAAGTTTTTTTTTACTTTGTGGTGAAAAATGCTTTTGTGCATGACTGCTTTGTCGGCACGTTTCTTTTGAATATTTTATGAAAAATGATTTTATGTGTTATTTCCATGCGTGCCCTCTTAGATTCACACCTTTCCGGAGCTACAAGCTGTGGAAAGAGGGACAACTTGTGTGAGGACGGGTCTACATGTTTCGACCATCGGAATGGCTCCTACTCTTGCATGTGTTCTCTGGGCTCGTCAAACCTTGGTGAAAATTGTATGAAGAGAGGTAATTTCCCGATAGTCATTATGCGTAATATGACTTTTTTGTCAATTTCACCGTCACGATGATGCACAGCAGGGGTATTAAGTTGATGAAAAAACTCGGTTATGTGACATAACGCGAAATTGAAATAATTACAGAATACCCTGCTCCATTTTTACATGGTCGGTCAACTATCCGCCTAGGAAAGCTGGCTGGTTACCATAAACTCAGTTTGGAGGTTGAAATCATCCCATACATTAATTACGCTCATGGAGTGATTATTTTCTCTTCGCAACATGCAAATGGCTCCGGCGACTTTTTGTCTTTAGCATTGATTGATGGGTAAGATGCGAAACTAGAGCATGTTTTGTTACTTTGGAGCACTTATGAGAGTGGAAAATATGTGTGTGTACTTATCCAATTTCCATTTCATGACATGATGTTAACTTTTTTGCTGATATGTTGTAGATACGTTGAATTCCGCTATGATCTCGGAGATGGACCGGCAATCTTGAGATCTGCCAGTCGTCTTATTTCAGGGTCTGTGTACCACATTACAGCCAAAAGATACAATCGCGACGGGCTTCTCCGCGTTGATGGAGAAGAGGACGTCAAAGGAACATCGCCGGGATCAATGAAGTCATTGAACTTAGATCATGGCGGATATATAGGCTTTACTCCACTCAATTCTACAAAGTACTTGATAAAAAATCGAATAATAATATTATTGTAAAAATCGATCACCATCTTTTATGTTGAACTTTCCATTTCAATTGTCAACTTAAGCTTTGGAAATTTTTTCTGAAGGAAAATATACATTATGCCATTCTAATATTATATGTTTTTTCTATATTACTTTTCTTCCCTAGAATTTGGGAAACTGTCGGCACATCAGAAGGGTTTGTTGGGTGTATTAACAGACTTAAAGTGGGCCGGCGTCCAATCGAATTTGATGAGAAGGATCCTCTAATTAGTACATTCCATGAGGTTTCACAATGTCCTGTGGTAAGCCTATCTCATCGCTTGACTACTACTCCCATGTACGTTCCTAACGAGCCTGATGAGTATCAAGGGATCAGAGAGAAATCCCACTCTCGTCATGGCATCTCTCCACTCCACAACTTAACTCACTCTCATACCGACTCATCGAGTAGTGGAAAAGGAGTTGGTCATCATGCCCATGGAAATCCTTGCTTGAAAAATCCCTGCCAAAATAATGGACTATGTTGGATGGATCATGGCAGTGCGTCCGGCTATAAATGCGTGTGTCATCCACTTGACACAGGTACATAACGAGTGACATTTTAATTGTTCTACTTTCCCACTCAATAGGATATACAAGACAGATTGACAAAATTTTGTTTGCTCTTGGCTCATATAAATCCCGTTTAATATCACTTCACAGGAGTGCATTGCGAGACAAAAGGGAATCTCATTCGGGAAACTGGGGCAATGCTAGACTTCCGTGGATTTTCTCATTTGGAGCTTCACAAGGTTGAGAATGGGGCTCGCCATGTTAATATCGAAATGTGGCTAATGATCCGATCTCCTAATGGACTCATTCTTTACAATGGTCAAGAAATGGGGAAAGGAGATTTTGTGGCGCTTCTCATCAGCCATTCTCATATACAATTCTTGTTTGACCTTGGCTCTGGCATTGGCAATATCACGTATGTACAATTTTTCCAGCTTGTTGACTCATTATTATTTTTTCCATGGCTAAAAACTTAGATCCTGGGTGGGATAACGGGAAAGGTTAAATGATCACATGATCAGGAGATATAAAATATATAAATTTCCCCGAGTGGAATAACGAGTCTCATCTCTTTCTCCTTTACAGATGGCATCAACCCATCGCGCTGAATAAATGGCACTGGATAGTAGCCTCTAGGGAGGGTAGAGAAGGCCGACTGCAGATTGATGGACATCCTCCAATGACAGGGAAATCTCCTCCAACCTTATCCGAACTTAATTTAGAGCTTCCATTATACATAGGCGGTATTAGGTAAGGATGGAGCATATGAAATCCAATATATTTTCAACTTCTCAAACAATAGTAATTTACTCTATTAAATTGGAGCGATCAAGACGACGCGTGAGAGAGAAAAAAGGAAAGTTTTCGTCTAAAGACGTCATAATGAGAAAGTATAACATTTTATTTTTCTAGGGATATGAACATGGTGCATAGAGAGTTGGGCATTTTAGCCCCGTTTGATGGAGCTCTGCAATTTGTAAAAATCAACGGGGAGACTTACTACAGGGATATCAGTAATGCTCTTGAAGAACGATTAGTTCATCGTTATGAAGGACCTCCTTGTGGAAGTAGTGTTTCCCATCCATGCAGCAACGGAGGAACGTGCTTCCCACGGTATGGATATGATATGAGAATTGATCTCCACAAACTATCTTAAGTAGCCACTTTTTAGGCAAATTTCGTTCCAAAACTATGAGCAGTGCTGTGAGTGGAATGTATGTAATCTTATTATTATTCTCATATGTAGGTTGGAGTCTTTCATCTGTCTTTGTCCTTCGCAATACTCGGGAAAATCTTGTGAAAACCGTAAGTCTCTCAGTCTATCAACGATAGAATATCTCATAATAGAGTTTTTACAGGGGATTATGCAGATTACTTTAAGAATTGTGACAAGATTTTGAAAAGTGGATTTTCTCCAGTCTTATTATTATTTTTATTCTTGTCTACAGGCAAAGAAATCCCAGGCCCGGTTCGATTTGATGGTCAAAATTTCCTCAAGTTTCCACGCAAGATCGCCAAACAGTAAGTTTTTTCTTTCTTTTTTGACGGCAATTTGTCTGAAATGGTAAAAAACGGGAGCAATTTCTTCTAAACGTTGTATTACAGTTGCATCCAACTAGTCATCAAAGTCGAGATGACATTATTTTTCGTCATACGCAGCATCACTTTTAACATGGGTGATGATGCGTCCCATCAGATGGTATGAAATGTAATGTAAGGATAATTTAAGTGAGTTTGTGTACATTGCGCATCTGTAAAACGATACTGAATAATAGCAATGCACATTTTTCCTTACACTGATTATTAAACAAATCCATCGACTTAAGTTGCACTTATGTTTTATTTAA
>JAHZNA010001246.1:0-11469 GCA_027743935.1 Sinodicranocentrus sp. ZH6
ATTCATTCGCCCTGATGAAGAAGGAAGTTATCCCTCGAAAGCTTGGCTAAATAAAGTTTAGTAGTTAAACCACTTCAATCCTGTTATAATTCATTTTCACAATGTCTAGTGGTTGGAAAAAGATAAAAACGTCAAAAGCTGTTTTCTTTGAAAAGGATTAAAAATATTGTGTTCATTTCATTTCTTAAGCTTGAGTTGTTCACTTAAGAAAATATTTGTCTCCCTGAAAATATTAATATTAGTGAATTTAGATTTTGTGTTGTAATTTGTTTCTGAAGGATGTTAGTTATGTTATGTAAAAGTAATGTTATATCGCGGTCAGCAAGCAACATTCAAGAATTCCTTGAACTCAAACGATGTTATCCCATTACTCCCTCGACCACCACGTCTTCCGCCAAAGGATGTGCTGGAATACATTACAGTCTCTTCAGATGACGAAATGGAGTAGGAAGACCAAAAAATTATGAGTCTGGAAGAGTTCATCCTTCCCAATATTAAAATGGAGGAATTACACATGCACGTCTTGACACCAACATATTTCAAAGATCCTCCTTCAAAAAAGCAGTTGCTCGATATAAAACCAAAAGTTCAAATGTTTGTTAAAAAGCGATTCCTCAAACGACAAGTGGACGCCTCGGGTAAAAGATTATATTGTCAAACTCGACATTACTTGTAGTAACTGAACTGAGCAATATTTTTAAAACATTTTTTCTTGAAAATTACAGAACCAAAATCCAAACATTTGTGAATACTGCGGACGACGAGCAAGGTCTAAAGTTTCCCTTGCACGGCACATCCTCCGACAACACAGGAACTTAAGAGAGCCATCCCTTTTTATAAGAGAAGAGCGGGCAGAGTTTAAAAATTCATCAAGTGACGCACATCAAGACGCGTCTATTTGGATGCAATTTGCGTCAGAAAAAGTACAAAGGTCAGTTTTATTTAGATAAGCATTTAAAATCCAATCCGCACAATGCCACCGAAGTTCTGAATAGTTTTGGAGAAAACGAGATCATCTATACGGAAGAGTCATCATTACTGATAAAAAATGTTGAAGAAGGCTTGTCATCCCCGCGACCTCCGCCTCCAACCCTTTTACCAGACGTTTCACCATAAAAGATTAATAATACTTTTCCAGCCGTAGCTCCATCTTGGACATCAACCCCATTGTTATCAAGAGCACAAAAGACTCCACAGTTTTTAAAAATGCCAGTCCCTGGGAGATCTAGATCTGTAGCTTCTGTTGGAACATACCGCCGCCATTTTTAAAGAAATCAACAACAAAACTGAAGCCATCTCATGTTCAACTGGCATCATTTCCGCCACCACAACCAGCTGTAGAGATGTCTTCAATAATCTCCTCCAATGGAGTAAACCAACCCCTTCATGATGCCTCCAATGCAAAACATGAGAACTCCAGTTATGTTTTATGGGCATATGATTCAACTTAATGGGGCTTCATTTCATCCACCAAGCTTTCCATATTCTGGAATGTCGAGCTTTATGTCTGGAAATGCTCTGCAGCAGAACATGCTACAAATTTTGTATCAATGGAATCCTCAAAGCTTCCTCGTTCAATCACAGCAAGCCCCTTCAGCTAAACGTTTTACATGCTTAAATTGCCAAGCTCAGTTTAGCGTGGAAGCTCATCTTTACTCCCACATGAAGGAAGAGCATAATTCAAATGATTGCTGGAAATGTCCAAAGTGTTTAGATGTTATGTTTTCTCCAGCAGAGTTCCAGCAGCACTAAAGCCAATGCAATAATTGAAGTAGATTTGAATTAAATCAGGAAAAAGTTATATATATTTGTTGTATTGTACAGAACTTTTATTTTACCACATATAATACTAAATATGCCAATTATAGAAGTCATATTCAATAATTATTTTAGATCATAAAATAACTCTGTTGGTTTAGCTAAAATTGAAAGATTAAATTTGCCGTAAGGCAAGTACAGATTACAAATGCGAAGTATTAAATGTATTAGGATATGAATAAGGAAGGACTCTCTTCTAACCCCCGGGGGACAGGCCGATTAATTGCTTTAAATTAAATACTTGTATACATTCTAAAATGTAGACATAATCTCACAAATATAATTCCCATCTACTTTAAAGTGTGAAGACAGACAATCTCTTGGACGGCTTTGACAGATTCAGCAATATTCTCCCGGCATTCTCTCCGATAGTCTTCACATTCCAAAAACTCTTCGGGTTTCCTGGCAGAGGAAAAATCAGAAGCAAATTAGCATGTATTTAAATATAATTCTATTCAGTGCATATTTTTGAATATATCTCTTACGACATTAGCACAGCAACAGCTCTCATTTTTATATCCTTGAAGAAATCCACCTTTCTTGCAAAGAGAAAAAGACGAAATGCCATGCCGACCTTGAACCACTTTGCTTCTTTCTTAAGGATCAACGCCGAGACCTCGTTTACAAGAGATTTAATGTCGTACTTATGACCAGCTTGAAGTAGCTCTAAAGCATTGTCACAACTTTCCATTGCCTGGTTGAGGTCAAAAGTGTAAATGTAATTTAATAGAGCCTTCACTCCGTTTGAAGTCATATCTTCAATTTCAATTCGACTCGTTTTGGATTCCTTCATGTCTGCTTGAAACATAGCAGTAAAGACAGGGCTGTGAGCTGTATACAATAATTTAAGCATAATTAAAATAACAGAGAAATGAACATAAATGAACTTTATTGATATGTATTTCTCTAATTCAATCACCGGCCAGAAATAACTTGTTGCAATCAAAAAGACTTCCGTCATTCGCTACAATGACAACATCGCTCAGAATCTTCGAGTCGAGAATTTTTCTATTAAGGGTCGCAATTTCCTTAGGCGAACCTGCAGGAACAATTACATTTTCTGGTAGGGCACTACTACCACTCTCAGAAATAAGTGTAATAGCTTCGACAGTATGATAACTGTAACTGTAATGGGTTCGGTTTCCATTGTAACATAAAGTTTCCCGATCAAACGTCACATCACTTATTTCTGAAAATGGTTCATCTCCAATGCAGGCTTCGCGCACCCCATCAATGCTCGAAGCTGAAGATGACATAAATCGTGAAATAGGTATTTCTATTTAAAACATAAATGTTCACATTTTACGTTAAATATCTTTGGGCTTTCTTAAACTAATGGGTCATGTTAAAACGACAAATTTTAGAACCTGCAAAGCACTGCGCATGGCTGCTCCAATTAATGTTTTGAGAATGCGTGTTAATGCTAAGCTGTACTCTCATTTTCAGCCCTGCCATCCACAATGAGTCGAGTTTATCCCATAAAAATCCGTGCACTCGGACAAGACATTTTCTTTTGTTATCTGGACACCCTGGATCCTTCTTCAAGTGAATGCATAGGGAACTGTTGAAAATTCAGAAGATTACAAACTGACCAAGGTAATGGGATATGACTAATCTAATGATAAGCAGCCGTTAATATTTTTAGCTCACCTATTCTTCTTGTTTAAATAGTATAACGAAGAAACAACTAGTTTATCTCTGTATTCTTCAAGGGACGGATCTCCTCTCACAATTCGAGAAAGATGTTCTGCCTTGGTAAATTTTTATCTTGACAAGTGTATCACCGTTGCCTTTACACACCTCAGTGGATGTACTTCCGGAATTGTCGAAGAGTAAAATCTCCATTTCTAATTTCTATATAAATTGAATATTTTAATATTTGTTTATTTATTCGTCTAAAGTGAATATAATAATAATGACTGATTCAGTAAACAAATAAATATGGACTGACTATGCTAGAAGAAATGTGGAATAACCTACTTTAAGTCATGCCGCAGTTGATGACGGCTGACTTTGCTGGTTGCTTGTAAAATTATAATGCTAAATCTCCTCTCACAGTGAAGAATGCAGTAAACATTACTTGAATAGGAAGGAAGAGTGAGCATACTTTCCCATGATATGATATCTTATTGTAGCCTAGAAAAGCAGACAGACTACGTTTGAGCATGATTTAATACTGAATCACAATAATTTTTATTAAACCTCCTTACTTGTTGTTTTTAAAAAAGCCATATAAATATAGGCGTTGGGTGCCGGACATGTGCACCACAAGTTGTTACAACCTCACGTTTCGACGATTTGTGTTGTTGTTGTGTCGTTTTGAGCTCTTTTTAGTTAAAAATACAAACTTGTTCATTATTGCGTGTTGTGGTGAACTGCACTTCAACTTTTCCAAGCTTGTTCTTGTTGTGCTGTGTGGTGTATTTTATAGAGCATATTAAAAATTATTTGTTGTGCTGTGTTTTGAAACTTGAATTTATGAATCGAGTTTTCATACATTGGAGGATAAGCCTTAGTATCATTTGATAGAGCAGTCCAATCATATTTCACAGCTGCAGATTTCCATTTTCAGCAAATATGCTTTAAAACGTTGACAAAATGGACTCGGTAAGACCGAATCCATATTCTGCTACTCATACAGCTCTTTTTTTTTAATGTGTTTATCATTACTTAGCTAACTAGGCAAGCTTTGTCCTTGAATATATCGGATATATGTACCTCAAAAATCAAATCAAGTTTTTTTAAATATTGGTGATAAGTTAAACGAGGGGTAAATGAGCTTTCATACATTTTAAAGTTGTTGTTGTAACGGAGTTGTTGTGCTGTAGAAAAGTTAGGTATGAAATTTGTCGTTGTGTTGTGTCATGGTTTATACGTTATAAAATTGTGTTGTCATAAAATATAAGACAAAATGTGCTGTTATTGGGGGAATTTTTTGAACAAAAAATGCTTGTTGTGATGTGTGCACTGGTCTCATGCACATGTCTGTTGGATACATAGTAGAGCTGTCGGCTGTGCATATGTGTCGGGTAATTGGCATCGCTTTCTCTTTTCTGTATGCATTGAGGAATTATTTCATTTGTATATAAGCAAAATAAGATATTAACCCGAAAATCATGAAACTGTATTATATCGCGTTAAAACTTTTTAATTGTATAAAATACAACGAGCAGATTGTTACATTTATAATACTAAAATACCCCTTTATTAATACATCCGAATCTGTAAAAAAATTTACATGATTTTTTTATATAAAAAACCCTGCAAAATCCAACTAAAAATGTGGAACATTTCTGGTGTATAAATTGAGATCGTATTGAACGCATATCATCAGAATTGTGTTGACAGACAGAGACAGACAGACAATCATGGATGGATCACGACTAAAAAATAAGTTCAGCTGGTCAGCTGCGTCATTTAATAAAATTAAATATTTGTTATTGATATGTAGCATTATTGCAGTTATCTTAGGTTTCCATTTTTCAACAAATAAACAAATACGAAATATAAATTAAATTCTTCAATGCCAGTAGATAAGCAATAACTAAAAATATAAATAATCATTTGACAATTACTAATCAGGAAATTAGTGGAAGACCTGGTTTCGTCAAGTTGACAAACTTTTCAAGTGATAACACACCAAGACTCTGATTGCTTTTTTCGCGCTGTTCTATACACACAATAGTATTCCGACTCATAAATTACTCTCCGATAAGTGTTTTCATTGATAAGCATCTTTTTCAGGTTTGGGAACACGGTCCAAATATTTGATTTATACATATCAATATCCATCGAAATCAAATCAGTCCCAGAATTCATCAGGTGTTGAAAGTCCACCTCCTTCAAAATCAACACCTCGAGGTTTTTCAACTCGGAAAAATATTTAAGGGGAATAGGTTCGCAATCAATGTACTCGATTTCCAAATGTTTCAAGGCTGGTAAAAGAATCTTCTGGTGTTCTAAAAACCCCATGATTTTACCGACTCTGTCGAATCGAAGTTTTGTCAGAGTTTTTTTAAATCCTCGAATAACATTTAACCTTAAAGTTGGTGCTGTGTCACTCTCCGTTCGTCCCCAAAGTTCCCTTAAGGGCCATTTGGATGTTCTTATAACATCCCAATCATATTCATAACAAAAATTTGATTGCAAAACTTGAACACTTGGAAAGTAGGATGGTAAATCGCCTGGAATGCGAGTGACATATAAATGAGTAACATTTTCCGGATATTTGCACATTCTTTGAAGAAGGAGAACCATGTCACCATTCAAAAAGTAAGGTCGCTGGGTGCAAACTGTTAAATATTCAATTTTCTCAAGCACTGGATACAAATCATTCGTTTCAATGTCGATGGCGTCTGTCAGATTAGAATTGGGGTTGTCTTCCAAAATCGCTAGTTCCTTGAGATTCGGAACATGTTTCAAAATCCCGTGTAGTGCTGCACTAAATAAATTATCTTCTTCTCTGGAGTGAGTAGTGCACAAGAAAAGTGTTCGAATATGCTTTCCACACCGTTTCAACAGATTTACTACACTTTCCCAAAACAAATCAGGGGGGTCTTCGTCTGAAACAAGATTGAGACTTTGCACGAATGGATTCCCTTGATGCATTTCCATATCATGGTAAAATTTCTGAATAAGCGAAATATTCCGAAGATTAACTGGCTTGATTTTTAACTTTTTAGAAGAATCCCACCACCAAATTGATAATTTCTCCTTTGCAAATTCATCCACGGTTTTATTCCATGATTTTGAAGTCGAACGTAACTTCATTAAGTCATTGTACTTCAAATATTTCGCCAACGAAATTAGCACCTACACCAAAAAAAGAAGAAATCATTTGCGTGGTTGTGGTTTTAGAGATTAGCAAGTAATGAAATAAATGTAACAATTAACCTCTGGAAGAAGTTTGTCAACTTTTTTCCATTGCAACAATCTCTGAATGGATACTGAAGCTCGCGAAAAATTTAACCAGTCTTGGGGATCCTCAATTCTTTCAGAAATCTCCTCCCACATCTATTAAATTAGTCAAGATTGTCATATGAGCATTACAGTTTGTAAAAAATAAATAAAAAATATTAATTTCGCATTCAGAGCTTACCTCATCTGGAAAAACATTCGATGCCAACGAAGCCATATTCTTCCCTGACAGGATTCAGTCTGGAGCACTTAAATATAACAAAATAAATAAAAATAGTTATAGGTACTAGTATAAAATTATAATTGTCGGCAAAACATTATGATGCAACAAAACTACCCATGACCCACTTCGTTAATCGAATTATCTTTTGTTGGTTGAAGAAAATGAAAATATTGGTCCAGTCCAGTCTACTCTGTTGACAAAATGAATAGAATGATTTCAATCACATGATGTGTGTTGACTTCTCAACAAGAATGCATAGGAGAATATTAGGATTTTTTAATCTTCCTTTCTTCTGCTTCTTTCAATTTCTGCTTGAGATTGTGCGTAATGACCCAAATACCCAGGAAATACTAGTGGCTTCTATCAAAGCATGAATTGTAAACCATTTTTAAAAAATTTTTCATGGATAAAAAGCTTATCTTTAATAAATACGTTTCATGTTTTACTCTACCATATTTTGCTTAGAAAACGAGCAAGAATGAGCAATCGAGTTAAATATTTGAAATTTTCAAAGTGTGAGACATCAAAGCTTATCATAGAGTATAAAACAGTGTAGCACAATATGTTTCAAAATGCCTCAAAGCACAGCGGGGAATTTAAGCTTGCTGAATTTTCTATAGTAAATGGTCAGCTGCATGTTTATGTTGTGGACTTGTGGAGTGAGGAAAGAAGTGAAAACCGACAAGAGCAAAAGAAAAAGGTGAAATCTGAATAAAAAACTCTAAAACAATTAACAAATTGATCATCATGGCACTGTGAACTATGACAGCACACCATTTGCTAAACTAACTGTGTTTAAGAAGTAAAGGGTAATCTATTTTTATTGTTCACGTCAAAATTATTGTTGTAATTGCCAACTTTTGAATTACTGTCAACTGTCAACTGCGAACAGAGAATCTAATACATTTTGTTGACTATTTTGCTTGTTTTCTCATAGAAGATGGGTGAAAAGTCCTCCAACTGGAGTACTTTTGGCACTGCAGTTGTACTTGGGGTCGGAGTTGCAGGAGGAATTATGTACAGNTGTACTTGGGGTCGGAGTTGCAGGAGGAATTATGTACAGAAAAGTATTCCCAGTTTCTCGAACAGCAGGAAATCTAGTTGAGAGGGCAAAGAGACTTGAAGAGTTGAGAATGAAAGGGCTTGGGAAAACTCACAAAATGGTTTGTGTTGTAAGAATAGATTTGGGGATGAGAAAAGGGAAAATTGCTTCGCAGTGTAGTCATGCAGTTCTGAAATGCTATAAAGAAGGGATGAAAAAGGACATGGAAAATGTAAACTTGTGGGAGGCAGGAGGAAAGGTCATGGAGATTTTGAAAACTGAAGGAAAGGAAAATACTTTGTTTGAGATGGAGAGGAAAGCGAAAGAGTTAAATATAATTACTACTGTAATTGCAGATGCTGGATGGACTCAGGTTTAAATTTTAAACATACCATAATAATATGACATGTTTACGTTTATATATAAGTTTTTGAATTTTTTTTTTGCTTAAATAGGTTGATCGTGGAACAAACACTGTTTTAGGAATGGGACCAGCTCCAGCATCTGAAATAGATAAAGTCGCTGGTCATCTGAAGGCACTGTGAACTAGAAAATTTTGTAATTTGTCAATGTAAGTGGACAGTAGTTTTTTTTTGGCATTTGCTTTCAAATTATTGAACAGAAGAGTGCTACTGATGTTGCTACCGGAGGAGGACTTTAGCGTACTGTCCAGTTCACTTTTTTTACTTCTCATTATAGAGTCCAGTTTGAAAAAATCGTGCTTATCTGGAGATAAAGCTCATCTACCTGTATCTAAAGCGAGCGATATTACGGAAATAAGGACACTCTTCCGATCGAAAACGACAGTTCAGAATTCTATCCCATGTGAGGAGTCATTGGGCGACGTACATACAAAGGGGCGTTGTCACCTGGCTTTCGTCGAGCAATGAAAGGGTCACTAACACTTTAATAAACTGGAATCCATTTCAAAAACTCTGGGATCAACCAAAAGCTCATAGTGAGTGTATTCAAGGACGAATCATTGACATGCGATGAAGATTTCTTATATATTTTTTAAACCCCTCCAGGAATAAGCCCATCCATGATGGGGGTCAGTGCGAGAGAAATGACAGATCTTTCCTTAAATTCAAAAATTGAAAGTGAACATCTTCACGTGAGATCCATTTCGCACTTATCTTTGCAGACGATAGCTGATTAGAAACGATTCGCGTCGTCGCATAATGATAATTGCGGAACTACATATTTTTTGTCTGGAAGAGGACAAGTTTTATATTTAAAATGTTGAACCTTTCTGTAATCTCTATAATTACGGATTTATATGTCTTGTAATGTCAATGTCACATTGATAAGGTTCGTTTTTATCTGGTAGGTTTATTTACGACAGGTACAGGTAGACGAATATCAGCCCAGTCAACGTCGCAAATGACTCAATTTGGTGGATTGTTTGGTAGACGGACAACCGGAGAATAATCGAGACAAAACAAAATATTTAAAGGAAAGTATTCTTATGAATTATGGCTCAAAAAATGTAAAAGAGAATATTGTACCCTTAGCTTGTTTAGTGACTTTTTTGTCAACTTTTGTCAAATTTTTTGTTTAGTGACTTCCCGACTCGGGAAGGAATCATGTGATTAAACTTTTATAAAATGTTGATAGGTGACTTTCTGCTTTTGTTGTTGATGCAGTAAGTATGTTGGGATGCTTAATTGAGTCAAATAATTACCATGAGCTTACTTACCGAGCAAATTTAGTATGTATTTATTCGCTCGCAGAAGTGTTTGAAGTGCGAGCTTATGAAATCGTCTGCGCCGTCTGTGTGTGTGTGTCTGTCTGTCTGCGCACATTTTATTCGTATTTTTTAATTGATTTTGTGTTCTAAGGTCCAACATAAATTTAAGAAACGACCCGATTGGGTGTTCCAAAAAATCAGCCATGTGGAACAACAAGGAAAAATAAAAAAATGCTTTTTATATTTAGAGAGAATTTTTGAGTTATACGTGATTTGTGTTCCCTACTGGATGCATAGGGTGTTCTACTAAGTGGAAAGGGTGTTCTACTAACGAGGCAATATCCCTTGATGTAATCTTAGTCGGGCCTTACTATAGTAATATTAAGTTAAACAAACTCAAAAGAAACACAACGGTCACAATTTGGATCTTGAATGCACCTTTCGGGGGAGAGTGGGGAAAGGTTAAAGTTTAAAAAAACTAGCTTCCTGGAATTATTTCCCATGCCGCTAATACCTCTTGAAGACAATGATGAACTTATCGAGAACAACTTTGATATTAAAAGTGGTATTTGAATTAACTACCCTAAAAACCTTGGAATTCGAGATACAGAAACATTGTCTATTATTTATTTGAGTTATATAAGTCAAAAAGGAGTTCAGTAGAGAAAATGTATGCACAAAGAAGGTAACGTAGGTTTTGTGCCTGAGTTCTGCCTGAGAGAATTCGAAATATTCTTTGAACCACCAGGTTAGCTTCGGTGTCTCCGCTGGCTATTAACTACACAGGACTTTCTGAATATCGAAAATTTACAAAATACAAATCAATGTCTTCACACATTTGATAAACTGTTCACATAAAGTAGCCGTAGTAGCCAACGACAAGTAGATCATGGAGTTTGAGGAAGTTTGCACTAGGAAACATTTTTTAAAAGTCCTTTATCATTTGGGAAAAAACCTTCGGTTGAAGTTACTCTTTATATTGCACTTTTTGGAAGGGTTCATCCAAAATTCTTTTCGAAATTGAAAAGCACTCTCAATGTCAAGAATTCTCGAGTGACAAGACGACTTTGAATTAAACTACATTAAACCACAAGATTTTATTGCGGACCATCCAGTTAAAAATGCATTAAAACCTTGCAGCTTAAAAGGGAGCATTTAAATTGTTATTCGTCATTTTTCCTTTATTAATATTTTTATAGCAATTTTAGTCTACTTGATTGAATTGAAATGGAATGTAAACTTGAGCTGTAATGGTTGTAGGAAAACACTAAAACGGCATGGGAAAAATGAAATCCCGAACTATACACGATACAATTCGATTTAGGGTTGTTTGTAAAACTTAGTCGGTGTTGGTGTTCAAATAACAATGAATAAGTGATTAAGTTCGGTTCGGAGCTTAAACCACGTGAATTGTTATTATACATAAATGTGTGTGTATGTTTATAAAATGTATGACTTCTGCATGTCCATAAAACGTCAAAATGACTTAATAAAGGTCGCAAATTTAAATCACACTTTAATTTTATTTCAAATATTAATCTATCATTTTAACCAAACAAAACTACTTTTTTTCTGTAAAACACACATAAAATGCAATGCACACATAGGTTCTTCCTTCAAGCTACTGAATAATATTGTCATTATTTTTAAGGTGAACTAATTTCAGTTCCTTTTCACCGGTTTTTAGAATAGTTTTTCTCAAAGAGTTACGGATTCCCTCTCAGAATGGCTCATCAAATGAAACAAACATCAAGACATACAGAACGGCTTTGCATTTAC
>JAHZNA010001247.1:0-16942 GCA_027743935.1 Sinodicranocentrus sp. ZH6
TGGTTTTGTAAACTCACGTTTAGAAATTTATTTCCCAAATGGAAATCTCCACACGAAATACATTTTCTTCTCAGTTACCTTTTATTCTTGGCGTAAAAAAACAGTTTCCTATTTAGGGCAGCTGTATCCACTCTCATAACAATGTAACCTGACACTGGTATTAGACCTGCAAAAAAATATTTCATTTCTAGTCTCCTACGAAAACATTCTTAGCACATTTTTCAGTACAAAAATATTTTCAAGCTCGTGATGCTCCATTCCACTGAAAAAGTGGATGACTACGGTGTTATGACAGGTTTAGCTATTTACGAAGAAAATGGAGCCACACATTATCCATGTTATTTACTCCTTTTAGCACCGTGTCTCATATTTATGGCAGTTCACACCACCACATTCATCCCACCTTTATTACAACAATAACTAAAAAATATGCATATAAAAGCTCCACACTTCCTTCAAGACCCTTCTCAGGTTTCGTGATCTGCACCACCAGAAATGGAAATTCTGAAAAATATTTGTCTTTCAAGTCAGCTATCTCTGGCTTTTTTTGAACGATATGAAGTTCACTGTGAGGTTGTGTGATGGGATGTGATATAAACACGACATAACAATAACACACATCATCCGCTACGCAATCACCATTCTAAAGTCAACTCCCATGCATTCTCATGACATTACATTGTCAACATAAGTCGTTTTGTTACGCGTTAAGATTACTTTTGCCTCTTGTGTGAGTGAATGTCTAAGCTTTAATAATTCAATTCCGACACGCACGAAAGAAACTGTTCCTCTTATTTTTCTTGCAAATAGACCACCTCGCTTGTAATGGTTACAAAGATAGCAAAATATATTATGCACATATACCTGCGTATTTGTCCTTTACTGTAAAGGTAAAAATTGGGGAGTAGTAATAATCTGCCAAAAATCTAGTTAGGAGAGAAAACAATCTAATAAAAATCGTTTCATGTGTAAGAGCGAGCACGCCAAACAAATAACATGTGTCAGTTTGTAAATATCAAGTTTTTTATGAAGGAAGGCGAAAAAAAATCATATACGCTCGTAATATAATATATGCAAGAAGACTGGTGCATAATATATTTTTTCTATATGCATGATGGAAAGCAATAACAATAATATTTAATACGGAGTGAGTGAGGAAAGAGTAAAAATGTAGATATAAAACGAAGATAAAATATGACTGTGACACTGACAAGCATTCGAGGGCATGGGCAGTAAAGCACATGGAGAGGTTGTAATGAAGCCGAGCCTTTTAGCGACAAAAAAGAGATGTGAAGGAAGGGATAATCTTATGAGATGCAATGGATGAGGGCGTCGTCCAGTTTTACAGGCAGTTTACAACCTTTAAAAAAAATTATCTGCGAAATTATTTACCAAGTGGGGCTGACTATCTACAAGAATATTATATCTATAAGATATATACTTTTTAGTGAGACACTTACAATTTATATTTAATGATAATACCTCCACACAAGATAAGATTTTGATGGGCAGAGGATGAAAAGTGTAACAATTGCTAACACGCAGAGAAATACTCAATTCGTACCAGTCGGCTACCTGAGAGCGGATCTAATCTCGTGACATAAATCTCACTTCGACATACTTTTTGCAGATGGAGGTCCGTCAAACTCGTTAAATTGAATTTTATATCCGACCGCTAATTTTCAAAAGGTACTTATCCAATCTCTATGATAATTTTCTTCGTATTCATGCCTAATTAGGCATATCTCATTTCCAAAATAAATTTCCATCCAGAATTGCACCCCACTTAAAATCTCTGTCGTTTATCTCTCAGCTGTGTACAATACTTTACTTTTTATTTTCAAAACACTTCCCATTTATCTTTTTTTCAATTCTCTTCCTTTTCAGACTGTTTTTCAAGCCCAGAATTGTACCCCACTTAAAATCTCTGTCGTTTATCTCTCAGCTGTGTACAATACTTTACTTTTTATTTTCAAAACACTTCCCATTTATCTTTTTTTCAATTCTCTTCCTTTTCAGACTGCTTTTCAAGCCCTGCCCTATTTTTTTTAAAGGGGTATAGCATGTCAACACTTTTTTTTTATCGTGCAGTACCATTCTCAGAACTAACAAGACAAGTCGGAAGAGTATCTTCCTGACAAAGAATGATAATTACTGTCGTCGTGTCACAAAAAACTAAATAATGGGAGAACCTCTAGAAAAATGTATTCTTTAATATAAAAAAAGCCATGCCCTGATTCTTCCTTTTTTCCAGCCATTTTCCTATTTTTTGCTAGAAGCTATTGGAAGAAACTGGAGGAGAAAATTGGCCCTACTATTCCCACTTTGGAAAGAAGCACCGACAAAAAATAGAAACAGCGCTCTACTTCATAACAAAAGTTGGAAAGTTGGAAAACTTTTTTCTTCCTCTGCAATCCACATATTTGTAGTTTATGCTAGAGAAGACTATATACTGGAGACTTAACAAGTCAACTTTATACTTGCACATTCACTGTCTCGCCTCCATTTTTCCTTTTCCTCCTCTCCCTTTCTCTCTCTCTTTTAGAAAAAAAGAAAAACTGGCAGATAAAAGTCCCCCGATGCTACTTGAAGGATCAATAAAGGCAAGATCAAAAGGGAGCATCAGTCAGAGAACGAGCCCTTTTTACTTCTTTCAAAACTGCTTTTATATTGAGACTTCCAGATCGCAAGAGATTTTTTCCCAGCATAAAAGTATCCTTCATAGAACAAGTTTAGTTTATCTTTGTATCCTAGAGCATCTCTCAACTGATGACGATGCTTTGGTTGGGTAGGAAATACAGATGTGATCACAGGACTTTTTGACTTGTCAATAAAAAAGACTGACATGGCTAGTGTCTCTGTATTCTGGATTTTTATATCAAGCTTTGTCCACGACATCCTATGCTTTATTGTTATACCCTATCAATGGAATAGGGTATATAATTCCTGTATAAAAAACAATTCGCCCAACCACCAAGAACAAAACCGACAACTGTTGTTGCATAAAAATTTTCTAAGAGGGAGAAGAGAATCAAAAGAGACTCAAAAAATATATTGAGTTTCTCTCCTGGAACGAACCAGCAGAGGAAACGAAACTGGGTCAGATAAATACAAAAGGATTCGCATCACTTTCCTTTCATCTCAGCTTTTCTCACTTCCAAGTCAAGTTTTTTTTCTCCGTTGAAAATATATATACACAAGAGAAATTTTAACTTCAACCCACACACAGACACATGTCGTGAGGATGAAGTTTGAAGCATGTGTGCCCCTCTTGTTCACTTACCTACATTTAATCTAGGATTCAAAATATATAATCCAGTCCAACCATGTGCCGCACGGAAAAAAGTGTGCCGTAATGGTTTCCTATAATGTAAGCGTGTATATGAGAGAATTCGTTTAGAAAAATGTTTGCCTTCGTCTTTTTATTTTTTTTTGAATAAAAACAGTTTACCATTTTCTCATTCATGCATACGAAAACTAGCCATAAAATAAAACATACAAAAATGACAAAAAAGGGAGGTTTGCAGTGGGGATTTTTTTACATTAAAAATTGCACAACAGAAGAGCACAAGTCCCTTCTGCAAAAGAGATCATGCATGGCGTCTCGAGAGGATGTGTGTATATGTGTAATATCATGCATGAAACTAAAACTTCCTCCGTGGTGTCTTCCCCTCCGTGATAAATTGTATCCGTGTGTGTGAGAAAATAATGGAGAAATCCGTTATTTGTACAAAGAGGAAAGCTATTTAGGAGGCTTGCTCATGCAGTGGGATTTTTGTTGCACGATTTGTAGTTAGGTCAGGTTGTGTTATGTTAAGTCAGATTCGTTTTTAATGGGAAAACAGTTATATCATGGCATGTTATGTTATATTATACATCATTATTATAAATATGCATACATATCTGAGTTCAGTAATAAATGGGACTTCAGCTGTGGGTAGAACAGTGTCAGAATAAAGAAATTAAAGTGGAAGTATTTCTTTTCCTGTTTTCAGTTTTGCATGTAATCCCAATACCATTTATCCTGTGACTAACTCAAAGGAAGCTACACATTACTCACAGAAAGAGAGAAACAAATTGCCCATCTATAAAGTAAACAGAGAGATAAAACTTTTTCTTTTTCAACTTACGATTTCATCAATTATTCCGACAAAGTTCCACCAAGCTGTGTATTAAGACAACTAACTTTGTCTACATGCGTGCTAGCCCAGATCTAGTTTTTTTCTCAAAGGAGAAAAATGGCAAATGAGGTTGTGTCAGTGTCTTGTGAACGGGAAAGGAAAATGGATGAGATGGATGAGTAGATGGATGGAGCGGAATGTGTCCAAATCCAATACATTTTTGGTGGGCTTGGATAATTCAAGTTTTTTCTTGTATTTTTCTACTCTCTTGTAGATATAAAGAAGAGCATACACATATTTTGCTTCCTTCCTTAAAGCAGTATTATGGCGATGGTATTAAAAAGCACCTGAGAGCGAGAAAGATTTTGGGAAGCCGGAATTGCAACCTACATCCATGTCATTACATTATTTTATAGAGGTAAGTCTTGTAATATCTATTACATTACATTACACTCGCATGTTTTCTTTCATGGATATATTCTTATGGGCGTCAGCCGGTGTGTAGGTTTTTCCAATTCTCCTACGTACCTTATTCTTCAAACATTCTATAATATCCCTTCCCACTTGTGAGAGATTTTTCCTAAGAAAATAAAAGATTGAAAGGGAGGAAGGAAATATATTGTTTTTTTTGCAAAGAGGATATAGAAAAAAACAGCTTGCAATCGCAAACAAAAGTAATGATAACTTCCCTGCATATCTTTCAACAAAATACATTGATCCTTTCCTAGTTTTTTCTTTTTTTATATTCCTCCTTCCACACACAAATCCATCTACTGAAGATTCATCTTCCTCCCAAAAAGTTAAACAAGACAAATCATCCTTCTTGTTCTTCCCTGACTGGGAAAATCCGCCTATTCGAAGAAAAAGCAAACATGAGGAGAGGAAACCAAACCTGTAATTTATTTTGGTTCAATCGTCTTTCGAAAAATGTTACATCTTCGAAGAAAAACATGCAATTTTCCATTTTTTATCTCCCTTCTTCCTCTGTTTCCTCTTTTGTACATTCAAATCCCGTTGTGAATAACACAAATAAAATTTTAGATGATCCCTTCATTATTTCCCAAAATTTTGTATTGTTTTGTCCCAAACATCCTCTCGAATGATAGTGTAACGATGAGTGGGACGATTGAATGGGCTAATGACGCTTTGACTGATCCACATGATCACCACTTTTTTCCTTATGATATCATATCGCATCACAAGTTTTATCTTTCCTTGATCATTACTACTAGAGAATACAATGAGTACACATTTACATTATGATTTTATGACTTTACCTCACGTTCATATCATCCTCCCATTACATCACATCACGTCATAATATTCATCTTTTATAAAACCACTCACTCACAATCAGTAGGTCTTGTATGTTTTCTGCAAAATGTCTACTTTTTGTGTGTTCCTTCCTCCTTCAATTGAGAATAAACGTGCCCTTTCAAAATATAAAAAATCTTCCTTTGCAATATCATAATCATAACATGTTGTATGGGAGGTTTGTTATATCGAAAAAATTGTATAGAGTTTTATATATAAAAAAAAATGCTGATGAACTCTCCACTCAAGTTGACGATGACGATGATCTTTGATGAGCTTTAGCTTCAGCTTCACTCGTTATCTAGCTATAGCCAGGCATTCTAAATTTTCTCTAGTGGGAGAGCTCGTGCTCATGCAAGCTTAAGCGAGGAGATAAGACACGACGGAGAAAAATAATCTTGATATTTTTCCTTTGAAAATTTCGCACACTAAGCAAAAGATGAGATTGGATGGAAAAGAGAAGAGAAAAAGCTTCTCTATTTTTGATTGTATTCATATTGAATCAATAGCTTATTCATGCACACTATAATACCCTTCTGCAGTCGAAAACTCCTCCTAGGGTTGAATCTCAAATAAAGCTTTTTTCTTCTCGTCTGTACATCATCTCATTCGGGTTTTCTTATTTTTTCTTAAAACGTGAGGAGATGGATGCTCTCCTCGAGAAAATGAATATTTCAATTCAATTTGTTATCGGATTCATATCTATTCTGGGTTCATTGTCGGGATTCATCCGTTTTCCTAAGCTGTAAGTACACATATGTGTGTGTGAGAGAGTCTATGCGTGTGTGGGAAAACGGACTGGGGGCTTTTCCAGGAGAAAAGATTGTCTTCTTGACTCTATAAGGATTCTTGTATGGAGAAAGTTGAATACATTCAAGAAAATGTATTATTTCGGCTTGCAGCTCTTTCTCCTTTTCTGAGATGAAAAAGAGTTACATATGCTTACAGATATTTCGTCATTTTCTCTCTTCGAATAGAATATCTTTCCAATTGTTAAAATGAATTTAAGGGATATATCCAGTGAAGCTTGAAAATAGAAGAGGAGTAGGAATACTACAGTGAATATGTATCCTTTTTAGAGAAAATAAAGTTGACTGAGTTGAGAGGACAATTGAGCGTTGCTCACACTTTGCTCAAGTACAATGGTGACAACACAATGCGTTTCAAATGACTTCCACATGATGAAACAGCCATACTCACAATCTGGAGAGGAAGTGAATGTAAAAGCTAGAGTAGAGGAAAGTTACGTATTCTCCGTCAGAGAAAAGAGTCGATACCGACATAGCCAAATACGTGAATGTTAGTTGGGTTCAAGTAAATGCTCAAGGCTTGAGAAAATCTCCATGTTTTTTCTCTCTCCCAACAGAACAAGAATTTCTGTAGCAGGAATGAATGTTATGTATCGATAGTAGAGTGAATGGAGAACGAGGCGAGAGGAGAATTTGCATTTTCGGAAAATGGCTCTTTTAGCGTATGCAAAATGTCTGAGAGCTTTTGTCGATGCATGGGGAATAAGGAAGGAAAGATTTTGTATGTATTGGGGTCGATCAGATATTTCAGAAAATTTGTATTTTTCAAGAGAAGGATACAATGAATCAATCGATTTTATTTTAAAAATTTCCAGTGATGTTAATATATTCGAATTGCGTATTTTAATTGAATGAACCTGACCTTAGCAATTGTTTGAGCTCATGAAAATGTTAACATTAGCGTTTAAGTCTACAAATTTGTATTTATACATGAATCTTCTTATGTATTCCACAGTTATGTGTACATCTATACTTCTTTTCTAAAGGTGCGTATAAAATACCCTGTACACAGTCTATTTTGCCTTTGCTCACGCATCTGATTAGTGTACAAATGTGCAACCTCGAAATTAATAACAATCATGTAATTACCCATTATGATAATATTTACCTTAGCCTTCGATTTCATCTCTTATTACATCACTGTGAGTAACCAAACTAGCCTCTCCATGTGTCCAACTCTCTTTCCAACCAACCACTTTCATTCATCCATAGTCAATATTATTATTAGATCCTATTTGGCATTGTAGTTAAAATGCACATTTCTTCATCTCTCTTGGGCTATTTAAGATGCTAATGGAATATTAGTGAGTTGAGCAAGAAAAAAACGTATTGTAATGCACAACTTGACTCTTCTAGACTGCCATTAAAACTCATAATAATATTCTTACAATTGCATTTCTTGTATTACGAATGGATACTATTTTCAGTTTTGTCCACTTCATCTAACCCATATGTAACTTTAAATCCGTCACTTTACAATCAGGATTTTTTGATGAGTCTGGATTAAAATCCATCACAGTTTTCTTGCCACATCATCATTATTCATGAGAGTGAGGAGCTCAGCAAAGAAAATGACTAAGTCAACTCGACATCATTCCTTTCCGAGGAAGGATTTTTAAAAAGAGTTACATACCAGTATATGAGTAATGTATGCATGCAGTGCTTAAGAGTGTTATCTAATCTAACACGAATTTGCATTTAAACACTTAACCTCAACCTCCCAGCGAGTCAGGTATACAAGTTGGTGTTCTCTTGCAGGGGAATGTATTCATAAATAATTTTAATTGCTTCGCTCACAAACCGAGTCCTTTTCGATTTATCATTCTTTCAGTCAGTCTGGTTTGTTCTGCATTGTGCAGTACAAATACAACAAAGTATTTTACAAGTCATCAAGGTAAAGGAGCGGATTACTTGAGAGAATTGGGATGGTCTCTTGTAATAACGCAGCTTTTACAATATTTCTAATAAAAATTAATAATAATGAATTGTGAGTCTCATTCATTTTTGTTGTTGAAAAAAATGGGAGTGTGTAGATAATCTTCAGGTAATAACTGTATAGTTTAGTAATAGTGTGTAGTTTTCATTTTGGGATTTTTATTAAAGTCATTAACGCATGCATGTTCTCATTCGTGTATGGGAATGCTTGAAAACGTGGCCAATTTGTGGAGATGAGATGACTATCAAGGTGGGATAGTGGGGAGCTGTGACTTTGATAAAAATGTGGGTGGCTTTGATGAGATTGAATTATGAGTTTATTAGGTAATTTATGTCAAAGAGAAGATTGACTATTGCTTTATCAAATGCAACTGGTATATTAATATTTAAACATCTTTTACATATTTTGTTTAAACCTCGGCACAATTTACGTTACACTCTTTCAATCTTTTCGTTTATCTTTCATATTGTAATTTGTAATGCGGTGGGAGCACGAGAAATACCAGCCATACTCATTAAACAAGATACATAACATCGATCGTATATCGCCGCCAAACATAACATAAAAGCATATTCAACAAATA
The DNA here is from genome assembly GCA_027743935.1 of Sinodicranocentrus sp. ZH6. NCBI lineage: Eukaryota > Metazoa > Arthropoda > Collembola > Entomobryomorpha > Entomobryidae > Sinodicranocentrus > Sinodicranocentrus sp. ZH6. The sequence continues at coordinate 8,764 of JAHZNA010001247.1, forward strand.
AGCATTCGTTATATTTTCTAAAAATAAACTAAAATTATGCTAACCCAATTTAATTGATTTTACTCACAGTATAAAACACTCCTTTCTGAAATGAAATATCATTAACAAATTATTTGACTTACAACAGCATGTAGAAAATTCCTCTCCATAATTTAATATTCATGCGTCTTCATTATAATACCTTAAGTAGTCTCACCCATCCCATCATGATGGTTATCAACTCTCCAAAATGTTATTAAATGACGGAAGTGAAAAATCCCCACAAAGCATTATTACCAATTAGGTAATGAAGCTGTATTATAAACTTCAATTCTAATAATCTTCCTTAATCTTTCATCCTTTTCTAGACGAATATGAAAAATTCTTGCTACTCACGAAACCTACTTCTTCAAGAGGCATACATCTCTACCTTTTCTGATTCACCTATTGAATCATCATCTTGAAGAGCTATCTTTAGCCATTGATTACTAGCCAGCACGCATCTTCACAATTTTTTCCCATCTTACCTCATGTCCTCACCTCTTCCTACGACGTTTTTATTTAAGTCTTAACAATATGCAGGTAGGTAGCTCCAAGCATAATATCGATGTATTTCATACAAAAAAAAGCTTGTTGGAATTTTTCACATCTTGTCTGCTAATATTATGCAGCACAACTTAACAAAAAACAGCTGGGCGGGTATCTATTGTTAAAATGGACTTGACAAGCAACTCAACAACCAAAGTACAAAAATGACTTTACCAAGGTTCTCCTCTAAACTATTGCTCCCAAGCCTCTCAGCCTCATTCTTGAAGAGAGAAAAATCCACAGTGAATATTTTTTGCTAGTTAAGGTGTCTTTGTGTTGTGGGATGATTAGCAAACGTTGTAAAACCATGATAGCTACAAACTCGGGCTAATAAGATGGATGTCAAGACATATCGATCGACCTACCCTCCCAATATGGGTGATGACTCTGGGATATTTTTCTCTGGCAGAGCTTGAAGAAATGAGATGAGATGACACAGCAGAAAATATAACTACTCTAGTCATCTTTCAATTAATTGTCTACCTACTTCTCCAGCCACTAATGTTTCCAGTTATGACTCCTTCCTCACGACGTAGATTTATTAAATCAGATTTAATCACTCAAAGCAAGCCTCACTCTTGTAAATGTTTGACAGAGGAAAGGATTATCTGTCGAAGAACAAGATTGCTTATTGAGATTATTCCATGTTCTTTACTCTATTCTCAAAGCGATAATAACATTTGGAGATTTTTGTTCCATCATAGAAATAGAAATGTGAGGTGAGGTAAATTGATGATGTATTCTAGAGAGGATTTTCTCTCATTTTTTCCCATTTCGACAACTCCACGCTATTGCCATCCTCGCACATGCCATTTTGGGAAAAGCACGAACTTCCATTAGTCATCATCATGGAAGGTCATTACGCGCCGAGTTCATTTTCCTTCCATTAGCACAATCAATCTCCAAAGTTATTTTTCATTGGGTTCATATGTGTAGAAGAAAAAGTAAGAAAATGCTTGTGCTATAAAACTGTCTAAATGAATGTCAGAAGCTTAAAAGGAAATCATTGTCATGTCAGAAAAGCTAACACTACCGCAAACCACGATCTCGGGCGATGTCGAGTGCATTTTTGTGCACGTTTCAAGCACGACTTTTGCGTGGAGGACGATGAGTCTACAATAATTTTCTAGTGTGGCATCATCTTATCCATAGTATAACAGGCAACACGTGAGGAGTTTGAGACTGAAAGAAGTAGGAAGACGAAGACAAGAATCGAAGTGTAATTTCAAGAAGAAGGTTTACCACCTCAAAGAAAACCCACCACCTTGAGACTCATTTGGCCACACTTAATTATCCAGGGCTGCTTGCTTATGCTCACCTTGGTTTTGCGTTTCAACTTGAAAAATCATCATTAAGAATTCGTTGACATTCTTCGTGTTTTACATACCTTGCTACATACCTCCTCGACGTCGTGCACATTTAATCAATGCAAATATGCGGGTATAGTTTTCAATTGCCTTCATTCCAAAAGCAATTTTTTTCCTACGCTGAGAACAGATCATTTTCAAAGATGGTTGTAGGGTGAAATGAGGCAGTATAAATGCTGAATCACTGGTTGACGTTGGGTATTACATTTTCTGCATTCATTACACATGCCAACTACATGAAACGTTGATGTGTTGTCAAACTTATTGTTTAAAAAATAGCGTTGTCAAATTACTTGTATATGTAAGTATGTAAAAGGGTTCAATGAAATATTAACTGACGATGAAAATAGTACGCCTTGTAAAAAAATATTTACAAATAATAAAGTTATATTATATCACAGCTAAAATTAAAACTATTCAAAATTATGAAGATTTTCTAAATGAGATGTTTTATAACTACTATATACAATGCAAGTTTCAAAGCCATATACCACATGATGCCCTATATTAGCTGTCTCTCAGCTAGTTCATCTTCACAAGTTTTTGCTTTAAAATATTTGCAAATAATAAAGTTATATTATATCACAGCTAAAATTAAAACTATTCAAAATTATGAAGATTTTCTAAATGAGATGTTTTATACAATATACAATGCAAGTTTCAAAGCCATATACCACATGATGCCCTATATTAGCTGTCTCTCAGCTAGTTCATCTTCACAAGTTTTTGCTTTCGTTTTTCTTCAGTGCTTTTCCTGGTTTTCCTTTACTTCATTATTCACCAGAGTGACGGGCGATGTGTGCTGCGGGGATAGAAGTTGAAAGTTTCTTGAATACGAGTGCGTTCGTTCTCGCGGATATAAATAGAATATTTAAGGGAATTGGGATGAGAGTGTGGAATGAAAGTTTTTCATGAATATGAATGAACCTCTGTATATGCCTACCATAGCTCTGTTTTCCTCTTCGTACGCAACTTTTTCTGGTTCAATGGGAATCGAGCAGAAAGAAGAGGAGAAGAAAAAACTTTCTGCTTGTTTTCCGCATTACTTTTTTTGCGCTAATCAGCCTAATGGACAGGTAATGACAGTCACCGCTGTTGGTCTGAAAGGAACGAGGTTACACTTCCTCTACTGAAAATTTGTACATTAAAGACGCTATATCGTCTACACTCACATGTTCATCAGAAAGTGCGTAGTTAATTCAAAGAAAAGAAAATTTTGTGAAAGGTGAATGAAGGATTATTCAAACACCTACACATACAAACTCTACCAAGTATTACACATCACCACCATAACGCATGCATATAAAATTCTACATGTATTTAATAGGGAGCTGAAAAGAGGAGAAACTTAATTTGGTCAAAGTGCCCCACGCTACCACCACCACCAACCTCACTTAGGAACGTTTACAAGTTTACACACACATCATGTCACTGATGTCACCCGAAAAAGTAAACGACTTGGATAAAAAACTCAAGTCACAAGCATTTGTGAATTTTCCCTCAAAAGGCTTGTCTTTCTCAATGTCTCAAAAACTTTTTACCATGTTTGCATTCATGTTCAACTCACCCATAGTCACGTGAAGCCTCATGAAATTAACGGAGGAGAAAAAAAGAACTTTTATTTAATGATAGCCAACACCTTGCATACTGATGATGCCCTGCCTCGTGTGCAACACGATACTCCGGCAAGGGAGTGGAGATGAAGGGAGGGTTTGCGTTGCAGGAAGCTTAAATTTTAAGGCTTGGCTTGAGAATGGTATTGTTCGTTTGGAATGAACAGTGTGCAACGTGCCTTACCGATTTTCGTCATTCACGGTTGTAATGATCCTGAGCAACGTTTTCATCTTCCCGAAAACTTAAGAAGAGGAGAATATTGTGACGATGATGACGGTGAATATGATGTTATCTTCCCCTCTTACCCATTAAGATTATTTAATGTAGAAATTATTCAAGAAACACAATACCCAATTACTCATCAAGATTGTATGATAATAAGTCATCTCGCTTTCTTAAAACAATAGAAAAACCGCAACATCACCATCCACTTCCCCGCAAGATTTAAGAGAGGTGGAGATGATGGAACTGTGAATTTGTAAAATTGCAGCAGAGGAAAAGCGAACTACATATGTACGTCATTAGCACAAGACGTTTACAGCGAGTGTGAGAGTGAATATGAGCAGCATTTTAATAATGTTTTACATCTCTCACGATAATCGCAAAACATGGGCGGATAATTTCTTGTCCCCGCCGCCACCCAGAGTAACATAATTAATCTGTAATTACATCAAAACACATTAGCAAAATTATTCATAAAAGGGGTAATCATGCAGTAACAAATTGCAAATTTGTCACTTTAATCACGCTCTTATTCCCTGGAAAAACGTTGTGTGCGTCATAACATTGAGAAATTACAGTAATTTTAGAGATAAGCAAAATGTGGGAATAAACACTTTTTTTCTCAGTCAGCGGATAACAAAGTGAGAGTGGCAGTGTGGTCTATTAATAATTACTGTAATTGCTCTTTCCCTCCATACCATGATGCCTTTTGTTATAATCTCGAATAATGTAATAATTACTGCCAAGAAAAACCATGCCAAGTTATCTGCGGAGCTGTCAACTTATCAAGAATGACAAGCTGATGTTCACAAGTTCACACTGTGTCTTCGCCAGTAAAATAAGTGGCATTAATAATTTATAAAAATGAAGACTTGCTCACTGTGTGTGTCGAGAGGTTTGCTGATGGATAACCTACAATTATTGGTAAACTTGGCTGCTTTGTTGGGTACACAAAAGAGAAGGCTCCCAAAGAACGTGACAATGCATCATGCGTCACTTTATTGTCATGTCATGCATGTCTCATATTAAAATGACTGTGATGGTGATAGGATGATCATGCCTGCCAGCTATGTTGACAATGGGAATTAGCAATGCTGTGTGGCGCTACGGTGGACTCTTGGTATAGGACACTTTAAGAGAATGAAAATGTATAGTAAATCACGACGGGTGCAAGTAATAAATATTTTTTTTGGGGATGACGAATCATCGTCTCAGTAGCTTACTGACATACTACTACTACTGCACGATATGTGAAATAAATTTTATTCAGTTACAACAATTGCGCATGCGTACTTTGTTCAAAGCTGGTTTGCACCTGCGCAAACATGCCTGTGCGCCCCCTCTTGGGGAAAGAAGGAATTGCAACAATCAGGTAGGAATCGTGATTAACCAAATTGAAGGATAGATGAAAGATGCCATTGTTGTGTCGTTACTCTTACACTACTGCGTTCAATATTATTGCAACCGCATATAACCAGATTAATCTCACTATACATCTATTGGTTACTTGGTTTCTGTCCCAAAAATTAAAAATAGTTATTACTGTCGAAGTTAATCTACTTGTACCCGATCAATATATTATTTAATGTCTAAGTATGTTAAAGTATTAACCGTTTCTTGAAAAATTACGTCTGCTTTTTGCATTAAAAACTTTTTATCATGGGATCAGAAGTCACTGTACTAAATTTAGAAAGAAATCTCATATTAGGACAATATTCACTGGTATACATAAAGCTTTGATCACGACAGATGAAATACGCGATCTGTGTAATTATAGTTATTTGTATTGTACTTCAAATCTATTCACTCACCAGCAAACTTGCTGTGACTCCAATAAATTGGATTAAAAGCTATTCTCGCATAGAAGGCAACTTTTCTCACAATTTATATTTCCCAATCCCACTCCCAAATTCAATCCTCATTCTTTATCTTCCTCCCCTGATCGTATAAAATTGGGGAAGAATTTATGAATCCGAATGAATGGTGATTGTGCAATCATTTCTTCCCTACCTATGTTAAGACATGTCTTCCCCTCGTGTGTGAAAAGGGAATAAGAGCAACATTTTTTATTCTTTTTTTTCAGGCCAAGTTATTCCATAGAGAACAAGACAGGAAATGGTTTAATGTGCCGTACATCACAATCTGAAAAAATACTATGCAATCTTTTTTCTTTCTATACAGCAATAATATAATATAATAGTGGAAGGCGACAGGAATAGAAATACCAAGAGAAAATGGTAATGTTCCAGGAAGAATAAGAAATACTAACAATATTATATCCTCAAAAGAAAGACTTTGACTGAGGTCGCGACAGAGGTGGTTACATCACCCAAAGCTCCCAATCGCATTACGTTATTAGATCGGGTATTACATTAAAACTTTGCTGGATATGCAAGTAATGTACATATGAGAAAGAATAAAAGTAGAGTGAAAGGACAAGTCTGTGAGAGCGATTCCTATTAACAATGATTTATGACTTTCATTTCTTCCTCTTTACGAGATTCCACGAGTCTCTTTCATTTTGATTCATTTACCTCATTCGCATTATTTTCACCACTGCACCACCACGTGGAAATAGCTTACAGGAATGAAATACTGTTGCAACGATGAAGAACAAGGAAACGTAGAACATTAGATTGCATCCCAGTCAAAAGCAAAATATACGAAAGTGTAGATGTGTATATCATCCTTGTGGGCTGTATCATCAGGAGAAGAAAAAGCCCTGCCAAAACGCTTTTCTCCGTTCAACAAATCCAATCGTACGCAATTTGAGAAAATACCAAGAAGCTAGTGTCTTTTAAAAGGGTTATGTTCATATGGTTGGCTTGTATATAGTCAGTTGCGGAAATCATTGTCGACTCTGATATTCTTTTCCCCGACTCTCAACCTTATTCAATCTATCACCACTTTTCACACTGGATCAAAGGATTTGCCAAATATTTCTGGCATTTTCGCTAGATACCTTTTCCCTGAAATTCTTTTATAGTCCCGATTCCTAAGCTTATATCGTCATAAACATTGATGTCGATCAACTTATATTCTTCGGACTTACTCTTTCATAGCTGATATCTGACCGAAGTGGTGTTTATTCATATTTCCAAAAATTATATAATGGTATGAAACCAAAATAAAATGATATGCTCCTTAAAACAAAACATATTGATTTTCTTCCGTCCCTCTCCTTTTTTACATTGATTTGTAATTTATCTCCTACCCAAGGGCCATTGACACCTCATTCATTAATTCATCTTTTCTTATTCAACACTTCATCATTCACCCAACCCAAACAACATTCAACCCTGCTATTAAAAGGAATTCCCTTTGTAATCATCATTTACATTCCAATCTAATAGGGATTTTATTAAAAACAGTGAAAAAAAACTTTTCCCTTTTTGTAATTCAATAACAAATTGGAAATCCGAATAAATTACCCACAATCATCCATCCATATACATACCTACGTTATTTTGCATGTTCCCCAATTTTGGTGTTTGTGAAAAGGGAAGATAGAAGAAAGAGAAAAAACTGGCTTTTCAAGTAAACTCATTCATTGACTAGTATTGTGCTCTCGTAGGTATACAAGTATATATCCCAGTGATAGGGATTTATTATTCGAAACGTAACTGTGCATTTCTTGGCATGCGTATGAACCTATGCTATTATTCATTCGAATGTTATTTTTCTTTCAAAAAAGATCAATGCAACCTTTATTAAGTTGCCCTGTTATCATCTTGAGCGCGCACTACTGCGTTGTTTCCACTCATCATATCTCAATATTGGTTGTGCACGTTGGTGTAATACATTGTTCTCATTTAATGAGTGACACCAATCAACTTGTCAAGAATTTCTGGTTTCAGCAATAATCAACTGAACCTTACACAAACTAATAAAAAAGCCTTTCAATGTTGTACAGTGTCGGTTTCTAGTTTCTTTTTGATACAATCGCACAAAAGACACCGAAGAGTGAATCGCGTGTGTACTCCCTTTATCTTCTTAACATTCATGCTTACATTCCCTTGAAATGATGAAAAATACAGAAACCATTTACTTTCTGATTTTGATAAAAAAAAAGATGTTTCGTGTACTATTGATTAAAACGATATGTCATCGTTAAATCGAGTCCGTCATTTGATAAAATATAAAAAAAGGAGTAATGCTGGTTTTTTGTTTTCTTTCCCACCGGTGTCATCTTCAAGAATAAGAAAATGTTCTGCTGTTGTGCTAAGGCACATTCATCATGCGTCATTAAAATTAACATGACAAGAGTTGCATCTGCTGCTCCCACAAAAAAAACATCCGTCATGTTCACTCGATCACACCTTTTTGCCTGTCATTAGCAAAGTCTTATAATTAGCAGGGATTGCCATTGCTAATGAAAATGTAGGGCATTTTATACTGACAATTTTTTA
>JAHZNA010001248.1:0-17370 GCA_027743935.1 Sinodicranocentrus sp. ZH6
TAATCCTTAGCTTATGTTTGTTAAGTAAGTTAATTTTTCCAATTTAAATTTTCGAAATCATTAATTTCTAGCACATTTAATGTGCTTTGGCCTTTCTAGTGCACAAATAAGCATGCTATGTAGGTGCAGAGGAAAGGGCTTCAAGTGATTTCACTTCCTCCACAGATTTGGTAAATTCATTTACCCCCGCCAAAATTTCACAACATATTTAATACGTAATCAGTATTATTACGCTTCTACTTTTTTCATTCTCCATGTAATGGAACAACTAACATCATTCGCCATCATTTTTAAACATAGTAAATGAGACCTCTCCTGTCGCATCTTTTACTTATTGTTAGTCTACAAGGGAACTTCACAAAAAGTTGAAGTCAGGGTACGCTTCAGGATACAAACAAACATGTGGGTACGCTCTCCTACATTTACTTCTTTCTATTTACCCTATTCGCACAAATGTATTGTGTTACAAACTTTCTTGAAAATAATCATCACAATCGAAGACCACAGCAAACGTGGAATATAATCGGCTCACCTTCATCTCGAAAACGAAAACAACATGGTTTTACTGGGATCTCCTAATGTTTGATTGAACTGAACACACTGTGGTCTATGAAATGTATTATCTTAGCCGGTGTTGCTTTCTTTTCGATGCGATGTAATATTGCCAGCAGGTGTCAGTCATCCGATCGAAATAAAAGTATTTCATACAATATTATTTACTATGCCCTTTACCTTCGACTTGATGCATCGCATCTTTTATTTCAGCTGCAACATCTTATTGTTATCTTGAAATAGGCGTAAAAATTTCGTACCATACTGATTCTCTAACATCGTTATCGGCTTATATGGTTCCCCTAGTTCTGTACAAATGCAAAGCTAGAGCTGGCTTTTAATGCGAGTAGAAAATCCCTCAGCATTACTAGCATCATCAACGCTCATTACATGAAGTCTGGCAAGATGAAATGCACTTTCAATAGTTTCAATACAAGCCGTGACATGGTAAAGGTTCATTTCATATTTTATGTTTTACATACAATGTTAAGGGTAATAAGAATATTTATCGTAATCAATCTGCTTTCACACTTCTCCTAATCTTAATATTTCGGCTTAGCCTTTAGCTTTGACATCACTGAAATTGGGCTGAAAAGCGAAAGTCGGTGAAGTTAAAGTTTGTCTGGATTACATAAGGAAAATTTCTGTCCAGACACACATGATAGACATTTAAAAAAATAACATAATAGACATTTAATTGAAAATTACAAATCTTGTAAGATTCTGCAAAGGCATATATCAAATAAATAACAGTACTTCAATAATTTTAGGCCTATTCAGCTTAAAGACAACTCTTGCCAAGAATTTCAGTAGTTTCAGTGGTCAAAGAAAGCAGGCAATTAGCACAAGGTTTATAATACTTATTTTCATCATTTGATTTATGTATCAACTTTATTAAATATAAGCATATACAAGTAAGTATATCATATTTACTTTTCTAATGTTGCTCAAAAGTATTTTTAGTTGAAAATATGTAACTGCAACATTCTGTAAGTAGGTAAGCCCATTTATGAACTCTGAACGTAAGTTATTGTGTGCTCTTTATCAAACAAATGTATGCATGTACTTCGAGTTATCAAGATAGTCTGGGAACTAAATTACAGTTTTTTGTTACACTCTGTTGCATTGTGAGGAATCGACGATAAAACACAAAACAGTGATGCTGTCGAATCCCCCCTTCAGTCTTTTAACTTAACTCTATCGTCATTGTGAATACGGTTTACAAGCATGTACCCACATTTGGGGAAGCACATAGTTATCAATTTTTACTCATAACATTTTACCGTTCCGCATAAAATGAGTTCCTCCACAGTACAACCATATCTGATGATGATGTTAGACCAACATTGTCTTCCTTTCCGTGTCCCTTATTTCCACACACCCGTCATTTGATTAAGGTGCCTAATATTGCGTAACTTATTCCACTTAAGATTCGCAAATAAATGTGATATAAAATTTCATTGATATCTTACTCTTTCGGAATAAAAGGGGTTGAGTAGTATGTTATCTGTAAGTTGGCTGTGTAAATATTAAAACTAAAAAACTCAGTAAGGATTTAACTTTTTTACCTATATTAATTAATCACTTATTCAATAAAGTTACAGGTAGACAGTGGACATTTAAAATAATGATTACTTGATTACTATGATCCGATGCATCTAACACCTTGAAGTAGACCAAAACTTTACTATATTCATCTCGTTCATAAAGATTAATATTGCTGTTACACCGTTCAAAAATTGTCAGTTTTTGTCCCTTGAATCACAGGTATCAAAACTTTTATGGTGGCAGCAGATCATCTGGACAGAAAGCCTCAGCCATGGCATGCCGATATTTTTACATTCGAATAGAAATATTTTAATCGTAAATTACACTGCCAAAACGACAAGGTTCAGTTAGGTTAGCTTAAGATAACTTTGAAACTCTAATTAAAGTCTTCGTCTAAAAGTTAGTAATTTTTGTTACAAAGCGTAACTTGCATATGAAATTTTGGATAAATGACATATTATTTCACATGTTGTAGTTTCTCCATTACTTACTGCCGTTCTACGCATGATAAACAATTTTGTGGTTTGCATTCACAAACATTCATGAAAACCAAGAATTCACTACACATCTTGTTCAGATCTATGAAACTTGATGCAACTACACTTTTGTTACGTAATGCAATCTAGTCGAATATTTGTGTCGCCTCGTTTCTCATGCAATACATCCCCCTTCATTCCACTTGACTTGCACTTTTTTGTGCATATCCATTTGTGATAGCATGCTCTTGCCGGCTCATCTTCACAATCTCTTTCTGCATCTTTTGACAACTTGAAGCGATATTCAGATAACGAATGAGTTCATATATGCTTTAATGTCTTTGCCTTTTTGCATTCACCTTTCTGGTTGAACACAAAAACTGTTTGGATCAAAATAGACAGCTTGAAATCTTCATCCTTTCAACTCCTCCATAAATATTTCACAACACTAATGCAATTACCAAAGTAAAGAGATTAGCATTTTTTAGCTGCAAATCTGAAAGTAAAGAGCATTGAGGTAGCAAAAAACATATTCCGTACAGCCCAGTTCTCTTGATCATATACTATACGTAGTGCACCCTGCGTTTGCGTGTTTAATTAGTTTGATTTATCCAGAACTTGTTACTAATCAAGAGAGCAAATCCCAAAAATACAAAATACAACTGGCAGGCTAGGCTAACTAGCCGTAAATAAACAATCAGTAATCGAAATCAATATTGAAAAGTTGACACTTCACATAAACACTTCTACGTGTGTTGTCAGCCTTTTCACGCATATGACGAATTGCATAAGCTAATTAATTGTAGCTTGCCATTCCAACATATCAGCTGCGTTTTTGACAGGTGTGACATAATTAACTTTCTATTTTCTTAGCCGTCTTCCAAAAGTAAGTTTTGGTGCATATGCATTTTTTTATACTGCTTATGCAAACTTATTTAAGGACAAGAATGTACCATCATGTCATGGATAGTGAAGGTGTCATCGTAGTAAAAGTTATAAGTAAGTAATTTTTATAAATTTTTTATTATGTTAATGTTGATTACAGCTTTATTTAAGACATACAAAGTCCTGTGTAAGGTTTTGTAAAACGCAATAAGCATAAGCGTAACAACGCGTTACAACGTACAGGCGACCTCACTCAAAAAAACAAGTCAATATGAACAAACTTTGTATACCTCCGTCGCATTGTTTTGGCAATACGGTAGTATTGTGGACGAATTTTTTACGCCGGTTGCCCAAATGGTAACAACCCTAACAGCGTTCGGCGTCGGTCATACCTCGTTAATTATGTTAACAAGTCAGTAACATTGGCGGTAACATGAAATATCACGTATTTACCATATTTTCCCTATATAATACTTTCAAATTATCACGAGACCAAAGAATGCCACACAAATGTATATTGTACCATGATATAATAACAATTTACTGTGAAATGCCAGATTTGTGTATTACCCAAAATTAGTTCACCAATTGACCATTGCCGTGATTGCCAGTGTATTGATGGATTGAGATTGTAGACGAATAAAAATATTATAAGTCGTTTTCATTTTTAGTTCTTTGCAACCTGGGCACATAAATCAAGCATTACAAAAACCTTGTGATGCGCATACGTACAATGAATGCATGGCACAATGGCACTGCGAACGTAGCATCAATAAGCGACTTCCTTCCCGATAAGGATGATTTACTGATATTGGGTCCTCCACATTGCCATTGAAAAGGACCCTCCACTCCAACATTACAATGTTCAAAGTGTTATGTAACACTACGCATAATTTTATATCCATGGTTGACGCAAATTTCCTGATCAAATTTTGATTGGAGGCACCCTCAAGTAGCAGTGCATTCTCAACTATCAAGGATTATTGTGATCAATTGAATGACTATCCATAGTTTTCGATGATGGCACGGCGAAAGAGGAGTCCTGTAGGGAAAATGAGATATTCTGTTGTGATAGATTTTAATTATGAAAGGGCGAGCAACTAAAAATAGTTAATTATTATTCCGGATGAATAAGTTATTCTTTAAACGATAGGGCATATATCACAAAGGCACATGCCCTCTAGACAAGTGACTAATATAGGATGTGGTGTGTGCAAATAAACAAGTTGAGAATTTCGAAGGGCACATTCAGATAATAAATTCGAGTTGTTTACTGTTTTCTATCCTAATATAAAAGTCGCAATGCATTGGTATTATTAATAGTAAACTAATGATCTAGATTGCAGATTTTGTATCCTTTGTTATTTTATTAATAGAGAGCGGACAAGCAAGGCTGCATCTTACATACTAAGCCTATCCGTTCGTCAACAGCGAAAGGACATTTTGTAGGCATAAAATAAGTCTTGCAATCTCATTGTTCAGGGAGTATATTTCATGGTCAAGAGGACAAGTAAAATATACGAAAAGATGTTCTCTCTCATTTATTTGTAGGGGTTCGGAAAAATCCACTTTACATTAACAATGCACGACTTCCTATGAATATCTATGTAGGTGTGCAATTTTTTTGAGGTCTTTCAATGTCCAATTAAACTTTTCATGATGGTAGAGTATGCGGATAAAAGCTACATAATCCTGGAGCTTTAAAATTTCTGCAAACTTTTTTTCTGTTCTTTATTTCTCATGAAATGACCTCTCCTGCGAGTTCACATTTCAAATAGGGAACTCTTTTGACAATTTCATTTTCCATCGCTTATGACATATGCTCCACGACAGAGGAAGGAAGGAAACAGTAACATAAACTCGATTTCCCCATTATATCCGTCTTCTTTGGAAAATACAACCATTTTTCTGTCTTTATTAGTCCACTACGCGGCACGCAATCTCATGATTTCATTATCGTGCCCAGCACAAAAGTGCAATGTATTCTCTGCCATTTTTTCCCAATCTCGAGGATCCATTTGAGGACTCACAGCCTTTTAACTTTTATGGCCTTTCATCCTGAAAAAAAACTAGTCTCGAATCCATTATTTTTTCTTCCTCTCTGGCAGTTCATTACTCTGTCATCTAATCATGACTTGGAGCAAAAAATATATATTTGCCGTACGGCCGTATCAGATGTGACTCCTCCATGAAATGATGCCCGAATGAAGCCTTCTTCTCTGTATCTCCATTATAGTGGTGATCATTGGAGTGAAGTCGGCAAATGGAGATGTTTATCTAAATACATTTCTCGTTATCAGCAAAGTCACTAAATCAATTCCCTTTTCATCAAATTATCTGCTCCCTTCTTAATTTCTCCATTTTTTTGAAAATCTCTTCAGATAGCCTCACATTAAGACTGTCTGTGTTCAATTAAATGAAACTAACACAAGTATTGAGCTACTGTGCGCAATATGTTTTAAAGGTGCAATGTTAACGACTACTTCAGCGGCTTTTTTCTCTTTCATCTCAATCGTCATGTTCACGTCAATCATTTTTTAGAGTGCAAAGTGCACCTTTAAAACATAGATCAATCACCAGGATTATAACTTTTAAATGAGATCAATCAGCATGGTCAAAACTGCAATTACTATTTATCAAACTTTGATGATTAAAAATATATAGGAAAGCGGCAATGTCCCATATGACCCATATCACACATGGCATGCAATCGAAATTAATGTAGTGATACTTTGCGCAAACTTGATGATGAGATGCAACAAAGTTGAGGATGCAGAAAACAACCTTTTGTAATTTCAAAAGCACTATTAAATAGAGTAAAAAGGTAAATCTTACATTCCCACAGAAGCAAAGTATGTATTTGTGCATCCATATACGTTACTTCACTTTAACCCATCATTTTTGTTTTTGTTTTTTTTCGCCATATCTCTCATCCACCCATCATGTGTGTATGCGAATCATTATTATTATTATTATCATTATTAGCATAAAAGAAATTAGATTTATTCATCTACCATGCACCGCCATGCGCATGCCACCCTATTTTTGCTACAAAAAGAACCGCTCCATTGCATCCGCATATTGGCATATCCCATATCCTTTGGCTCAGGCTAGTGACTAGTTTTGCTTTTGTGAACGACAGGTACATTTGAAGCACAAAAGATCTATAGCTATAGCTGACTTAAAAATTTATGGTAACGCAAGCAATGACTAACATCCCTCCTGCCTTGCCAATCCTCTGCAATTATTGCATTACGGTGAGTCTATATTCCGTATCCGTTGATACCATGTAGACGCAGAGTAAAAACCAAGGTTTCCGACAACTATTACAGCTAAACTAAACGCATATCATCATCACAGCTAAAAAAGGAATTCTTCAATTTACATTTACACAAGAGGGGTGAGACTGAACGATAGGCATGGAATACGCATTCAAAGGAATACGCGTAAAACGCTGAAATTTCTGTGCACTTGGCTCACCATCAGTCATCCCCACTTTTTACATTGAATACCCATCATCATCATCATCAAAAACCCTGACTTGACTTTTGCCTGTGTAAGTTGGGAGTTCAGGTTCAATGCCCAAACCGCCAACGCTATATAGCAATGGACGGACAGACAAGCTCTAAGAATATTACACATATTATATGATGACTATTATTGTTATGATGTGTACATAGTTTATTCCAATAGCATAACGCACTCCTAACGATCTCCCAACCTTTTATTATTATACAATGCAAATATTTCTTTTCACATGTGATAATATGTATGCAAGCTGAGGAGGCGTATATTAATAGATGTACAATGTACACCATCATTGCATGCCTATATTTACAAAACGGCTTAAAAAATCTCAGGTTCAGGTTCACAGGAAAAGGAAGAGAAGATGGATGTATGTGGTGCACTTTACACACTTATCACTATCACCATTCGCCATTCACCTCTCCATATTTACCTCCCGCCTCAAAAATACCCGTCTGATGTTGATTTCAAGAAGGAAATCATAAAAATGTATGTTTTTTCCTTAGAATTTACCTCGACTTAAGTTTACGCTTTTGAACCGCTGCTATTTGATTTGATTTTTACTACGTACGTACATGTAAACACTAACAGTGCACCTTTTCTTTTGCTTCTTTCGCATTTTCCCTTGAATGAATGTATAATCTTCCATTTCAACAAAAATAAGTTTCAACGTGCGACTGGTTAACATTTTATACTAAAGCTAAAGAAAAGTGAGTTCTCACGCTTATAATCGTTTTTTCCATGCGTGAGTTTTCCCAGAGGGGAAGTTCAAAATAGTTGAAGCTGGGAAGCGCATTCATACACACGGCATGGGAAGGAGGCAATGCCCACACGATGAGATATTATCATATAAACTTAACTTTCATGTAGACCTGTTTTTCCCTTGATTAACCTCTTACTTAACGCTCCTTTCGATTGTACCGTAAAAATAGAAAAAGTGAAGAAGCGTAGAAAATCAGATGACAATAAAATAAAAGTTCATAGGATTTGGGTTACGTAACTTATATAACGGTACAAGAGTTGTATGGCATATGTTTCTGTTGTCATTTGTGTTTCAACTGCATCCCTCTCTCTAGCAGATGTAGTTACTTTACTTGTATAGTACGCTAGTTTAGGTTGGTTGGACATGCCGTATTAGGAAATATCCGGAGAAAACCGTAAACCTTGTGGCACTTTGGATCTCACACGCCTACTTGAGGCATGCATATATAAAGTTTACAGACCACATAGTTAAGGCATCAGTCATGGGGATGAAACTTGAAGAAAGAGGAAAGACCATGAGGATGTCAACACAAGCGTAGAAAAGGTGGAGCATACTTCTTTCTAATGTGCATCTGGTATTATCATATTATCGTAGCAGGATTTCCGATTGTCATCATTGAAATGAAAAGGAAAGTTGATGTAGTTGTTATTCTCGCTGGAAAAATGTAATCTTGAACTCCATTCCTATTGCTAAATGCATCTTTGAAATCGTGTAACTGAAGGACAACGATGCACGATGATTTGTCAAGTTTGAAATGTCCATAAGAGTCATTATAGTATATTTCAGCGATAATGACCTCCGTCACGTAATAACCATCATTATCTTGTGGAAAAAGGGAATTATAACAATATCTTATTAATATAGACGGCCTTTGGGTAATTAAGTGACGCAACAGACAGCAAACCTGAAACGAGACATGAAACGAGAAACTTCAAGTCATGCCCTACGTCAGTACTCAGTTTTTGGACCCTACTCCTTGTTGATACATATGCATTGCTTTTCCCATCAGCTTTATGAACACAGGATGGGATGATGACATGACATTGACATCNGTTTTTGGACCCTACTCCTTGTTGATACATATGCATTGCTTTTCCCATCAGCTTTATGAACACAGGATGGGATGATGACATGACATTGACATCAGCCCGTCTTCATATTCCAAGATTTCCAAGTGCACTTATCTCCTATGGAAAACGGAATACATATTCGGAATTCCCATTCATGAAATGTAATCCAACCTGTTAAAACTAATATAAAAACATGCAGTAGGAAAATTTTAAGGCAAGAGCTTAACTTCTTCAAATTTCACAGGAATGAGTGAGTTGGGATACAGTACATTAAACATTTTTCGTCTTTTGGAACATGAAAGTTTGTGTATAGTGTATATGATGTAGAAACGAGACGAGTACAAGCTACCTCGGAATGTAATGAACGAGGTTTTCATTTTAGTCGTTGACAGACTCGAAACATCGAACCACTATTAGGCCATTCAGTCGAATCGCTTATTTTGCAAGGCAACTTAATGCGATTACTGTGCATTGTGAATACACAAATAGTATTTTCTCTCAAGAAGCTGGAGAACTTTTCATTTAATGGGATAATTACCTTTTATGAATGTACTTTATGATACGATAATATGATGTCAAGGAATGGATTAGGATACTAAAAAGGACGCCGAAAAAGTCACTCAGTAAGTGCAATGATGCATGCTGAGGAAAAAATCGTTAAAATGAGCAGTTTCACTGCTTCTGTCACTAATTGGATATAAAAATGAATTATTAGAGTGACACAACGTCTTAAGAAAATAGACTACATAGATGATTCATCAATGGATCCCTCTCGTTTCCCAATGCATTCCCAACCCAACAATGCACTTTTGATGCATTGCAATGTGCACGTTTGCAAAATAAAATGTCCTCCTTGAGGCGAGTATCGTCAGCAAAAGAGAATGATGGATTTGCAAGGCTTCTTGCTAATATGCAAGGTGACGCATACGTGACGAGGGTCATTCATGCATGGATCTCCAGGAATGAACAAACATAATATGCTGGGCAGAACGATTGACAAGGGTTGTGGATGAAATTGCCTTTTTAATGAGACTCATAAACGAGCCCAGTTTCGTTTGATGAAAACGAAAGAGGTACCCGACAGACTTCAATAAAGAAGGTCAATGATTCTTATTTATGTCATACAAAACCATTTGCATATTTATACTCGTATTATTCAAAGAACCTTGTTATTTTTGAATGATTGAGCAAGCTCAATCTATTTATGAATCTTGAGGAAAAGTGCAGCACAGCTTTACAAATGCAAAAGATAGGATTGATATTGGATTAACCCGTCGAAAAGGAGTCAGGCGTCTCTAAGGTGGAAACACTTGACTCCTCTTTCATTTACTACGGGTCACTGGAAAGTGACATTTCGTAATACAGAATCAATGCAATGCTTCATATTAGTGAGTCAGAAAGTCCTCCAGAACCTTGACCCGACTACTCAGTAATTTTGCCTCTGCAGTTCTACGTGGCAGATGCAGTGATTATCATAAAGCTTGCCATTTAAAGCAGATTACAATTTATTCTCGTTAAGCTTGTCGCGAACAAAGTTACTGGAATGATATCAACGAGCCATTCACTTGAAAGTTTTTTACTGAGTAGGTTTATCTTCATTAGGATTTGGCGACGATTCTTAGTAAAACTAAGCAATAAGATGTTGCGAGAAGCACTATATCTGATGACGATGATGGGCTGTACCCCCTTAATGATTTTGCGATGTGAATTGGGACTATATCCAATAAACGACATCCCTAGTATATTTCCTTATCTCTCAGACAAAGTTTAAACTTGTTAGCTCCCTGCCGGAAACCGAGCAGTACACTTCCTCAAAAATCTGGAATCCAGCAACCAAGGAGTCACAGATGATAGGATTTCTTGCCACTTTTCTCTCTCTTTTTCCACGGCATTTCTGCCAATTTTCTTAAGAAAAAAAACACGTAGCCCGCAAAAGTAAAGTAATTGCAAAAAACTTTTTTCCGGAGAGAAATACGTACTCTCCTCACTCAGGAATTTAGCGTGTGGAGGAGGGTCTCTCTCCCAAATGTTTTAGTATGCATGCCGTGATTTTTTCTCTTGTCAAAAGTTAACAACCTTTACCGCTGGTTTCTAATAGAAAAGCTTGATAGCACATTCCACGATTCCGCAACAAGTAACTTGTAGATCGCAAATATGTGCTTCATGCAGTCTTCTTGTTGAGAAAATAAAACAAATTACTTACCTTAAAAATCCTATTTGAAAAGAGTCTTTCAAAACTTATTCCTTCCGTTTTCCCTTCACTAAATTATCCCTAGTGAAATAAATGCGATTGTAAGCTCTATTCGTTGCTCGTCGGTTTGTAAGCTGGGATTCAGTGATTCACTCTCAATCTTATAGTTATTTTATAGGATTAAGGAAATTAATTAAATAAATCTCACAAAATCTTTTTTCCACTAGCACACATGCGGAAATTCATGTAATGTACAGTTACTTGCTCATCTACTGGGACTGGATGAATGCACAATTATAAACGACGAATTCCGTCCACATTTCTGAAGGTATTCTCTATGTCACCAGAAAATCCTCACATTTATACGCTTCATGAATGGAACGAGACAATTAATTTGCATGTAAATCAAATTCCTTTCTAGTCTGCACCCACTTAAACACTAAATTAATGTCAAATTTTCCCAATGAAACGAAGTGTATCTGATAAGAAAAACGTTTTTCGTCCTCTCTTTGAAATAACTATTCCAGTACGTTCATTACACGCATATAAAAAATATTCTTTCAAAACCTGAGAAGAGCGATTAAATGAGAATGTAAGTATGCAACAAGTGACATAGGGATGGATTTGAAGACATGGATATTTTCCACAGGTGAGCCTGCAGCACTTTCACACAGGCTTGTTCCTTACAAGACAGTCGGCGACCAACTGACTGTCTTCATGTGTGAGTAGACTTGAAGGCTTTTGCTTGAGAACCGAGCTGAACTGAGCGATCACTAACTTCCCTCATCACATCACAAAAGTCCTATGCAATTCATGTAGATGTAAGTAACATGTAACACAAGCGGTGGTGCAGGCTAACGTAACGTTCACTTACACTTTTGTTCCATGTTTCTTGTACGTGCAGGACGAGGTAGGAATGATTATCATGCAAGAAGAAAAAAGTCACTTTGAAAACCTTTTCTGTTCTGTCAGCGGCGTAGAGCTGACGAGCTTTGCTTGGCTGGAATAAAAGCAAAGTTTGGTGAATATTATATTTCTTTGTACTCTGACTACATGTTTTTTTCTAGATTCACTTTAACTGACATGTATCAAAATGAATGCACACTGGAATTTTTTTCAAAAGTTTTTGTACATTTGGCTTATCAGAATACGCTAAGTGAGAGGAACACCACTGCGGCTCAAAGATAGCATGTTTATATCCTTGTTAATGCACGATGACCGTCCTCATGGGAATCTTTTGGTTTTGAATACACACCAAAATAATAATAATAGTTATACAAACCACAACAATAAACTCCCTTTTTCTTGAGAAAAATAATGCACAGGAATGGAATGTCATAGGATGATGATGCACGGGTGAGAAAAAGAGGTATATCCATATATTTACGTATATCCGCTTGTCGTTGATGTCGATGACTGGAAAATACTCTGGATTGAATGTATCGCTTTGTTCGTAATTACCACTCACTCAGCTGCAGCTGCGCTTCTAGAGTGAAGACTCGTCTTCACCAAGTAACAAACGTTACCATTCACTTTTTCATACGAAGGATAACGTTAATTCGCTAATCTACAAGTTTATCTTCAGGGGTTAACCCAATTAAAATAGGAGTGGATTGTCCATCGTCCAGTCACCGCATTTAACAGAGGTTAGATATCCTTTTGAATTTCCCTAAAACAGGATACACTTACTTTCGCCCAGCTAAAACGAATTTTCAACTGAATTGAATTCCTTCGTGTTTCATCTCGAAGTAAATCAAAAAATGTGATTTGCTAAAACTGATGGACAATGCATAAAATGTATGCATTTGGAGTTGGTGGGAAACATTTTGTATGTTGTATGTACTACACTACACACATACACAGAGATTTCTAATTTCTAGTAAAAGCCTACGGGCTAACTTGATTTTTTGCTACCTGCTGCTCGCTCACACTCGTTCAATGCATACTGTACTTATATTTGAATTGATATGGATTACAGGTGTATATCTGTCCTATTTGATCATGATGAGCTGTGTTGTTTGTTACTTCTATCGAAAAAGCAAAAGGACTTGAATCGTGAATGGGGGAGCGAGAGGGTGAATTAAAGAGGTATTATATTTGCTGCACAAGTGCATCATCAACTTGGGCTTACGCTCATATGCGTATCATCATATTCATCATCGTGGATGTACGTACATGTCCGTCCGTACGCACACACAGTGAAAATGCTCTATGTGATTATTAATTAGTAGCCAACGAAATAGAGTTCGAATGAAATATCTACGCAAATGAAATGGTGTACATGATGAAGAGCGATATTTTGATCTGATATAATGATATAAATCTATGCTTCTAGCTTGAAAATGGTAGTAGATAGTGGATAGATAGTAGAGTTTATACAACGTCGCTGGTATTCAGAAACTATTGGTGTTATACTCACAACGTCACAACACAACCCTCGTATTCCTCTTAATAATATTCGCGTTTCCATCCATCCGTGCCAGGAGGTTCGAACTTGAAATCAAATGTTGTGTTTACTCATCGTTTTTTAGAGGAAAAAGAGGGGACACAAAGCGTAGTGTGAGGAAAAACGAAGAGCGTATTGAATGAATTTTGGTGGGCGGAACTGAAAAGACATGTGTTACTTATTTACAACTTCTCATTTCTCATTATACCTTGTTTTATCTGAAAAACGTTCCCCATTATGCGACACGACCTGCATTTTCAAAGGTAAGCTGTTTTCGCATTGGAACAGGGTGATGATATGATTTGATAATCAATGGAAAGTCCATAACTAAATCAGTATAGGGATGTCATGATTTCATGATCTATTGAATTAGCATATTATGCATGCCATGACTACGAATTATATCCTGAAGTATTTAATGAACACTAACGACGTACAAGAAATATAAATTTGAACCAAGAACTTGGAACAGAAAATTTCTAGAAGCTGTACTATGCATTCGGAAGTAAGTATAAGGAAAAATTTCCTTTAATGAACCGAGATAAATCAAAGACCTTTAAAATTACTAGACTCATTGTCAGACTCAGACGTTTTGGACCTGAGGTCCCGTTTGGCTCGAAAGCTTTTGGGCTAAAAATTTGTATATGGGTGTATTTTAATGCGAGGAATACGAATCCGTTGAAAAATTGGTAATTTTCCGTGCCCAAAAGCCCAAAAATCGCGCGCGTGTCAAAAAATTTTGAATTTAAAAATTGTCAAAAGCTTATTAAAATTTTTACATAGCATTTGTTAATTTATTAAAGTTTGTGTATTTTAGCATAAAAATCACGAATTCGATAAATAATTTGCAAAGTTTTGTACTAAAATGTCCAAAAACCACAAACAATAAAAATGAAACTTTTTACGTCCTCAGAATTCTATGAAAGTTTGCATATAGGTGTATTTTAGCATGAAAATGACGAATCCGATGAAACATTTGCAATTTTCAAAATTAAAATACGAATAACAGTGAAAAACAGTGATTTGGGCTCAGTGATTCAATTCAATTCAATTGGGCTTTTAGTATAAAAATTTGCAATTATTTATCGAATTCGTGCAGGATTTTATTTCTACGTGGATTAATGTAGCCGAAGAGATAAAGGCTCGCTTACGACAAGACAAATCACGCTGGAATGGTTTTTTATGTGTTTAAATTTAGTTCTCCACAAAGATATACATTAAAGATATATCACGCCCATGTTGGAAGCACCCATTTCCCTCTGAAATATTTGATGCAAAGCTTCTTCCACCACGACTACTCTTGAATGTGAATGGAAGGGATAAAAATAAAAACCTGTAAGGTGTTACAGAAATAGCGAAGCAGCAAAATATTGATTAAACGGTCAATTGATAGCGTATTTTTAAAAAACTAATTAAACCATTCAACTCCACGGTCAATTCCCTTTCGAATGAGGTATTACATGTCACATAAGGTAACTGAAAGTCAAAGACGGTTAGTCTTACCGTTAGAACCGTTTAACGGATTTCATCGAAGAGAAACAAAAATTTATAACTTTATAATGATTAGCGAAAACCCGAATTAAAAATATAGCGTAGTTTACGAGAAATTAACTAACCGTTATAACGGTCAAACGATAACATATTTCAAAAAATTAATTCAACCAATCGATTAAACTTTTAATTCCCTTTCGAATGATATGTTCCACGGTATCATTAGAGCTATTGCAAGTCCCTTTTTCCCACTTTGAAATATTCAAATTCGAAATACTACATGACCTTTAACCCAATTTGGCCCATCTAAGAACTTGGCCGAGATAATTTAGTTGGCTATCTATTAGTGAAATCAGAATTCGAAGAACTCAAACGGTTCGGCCGTTAAAACCAACTCGGCCGGAAGGATCGGACACACAGGCCATCACCAAGAAATAGGCTACGCTTCGCTTCGCTATTTAATAAAGGACAAAATTTCATGCAATTTCATCTTCGTAATTAAAAACCCTAATTTAAAATCGTTGCACCCTCTTAACCTATAGCACATCACTAGTTCTCTATATAACTGTTGAATCTAGTGAATAATATATAGATCATTGAGATAGTCTTCTTTTCTTAAAGATTCTTTATGGCATCCATGATTCATCCCTTTAACGACTATTGCAACGAAGGGGTGAAACTGCATTGTGCGTAACGGCTGCGGGAATTACGGTTGAACGGGTAGTTTGAGTGAAGATAGGATAATCACGCAAATACAATCTGATTTAATTGATCGCCAAGATATGGTCAAACACAGTTCTCTCTCACACAAATCTTGTTTATAGCACGATGCAACTACGGTTGTATTGTATCACAGAAGTGTGCAGATCGAATGATCTCGGATACGGAACTAGAGAGATGCTAAGGTTGAACGCAAATAACAGGAAACTTGAAAATCACTGGAATACGTTAATGCTTGGTAAGAGTATCTATCAATTTATTCTAAGGAAAATCAGCAAGTTTGAAAATGGTGGATGTCGGATTAAGGTCAAAAATCGGACCAAGACTTCTTCCTACATCTATTCATACACATAAATCTGCACCATTTCACTTGTGCACTAACCTAATTAACATAAAAATTACATCGCTTGACAATGTTGTATTCTCCACAGTGGTGAAGATTCGTCAAAAAAGTGTGTGGAAAGTGGAAACTAGTTTCCCGGTATACAAAAATTCGGAAAATTGCATGGAAAAATTGTTGTTGCTATTCGATTCGAGTTCACGTCTGATTTACAGCAACGAATTTTATGCCGACACAGATTTGTTCCTATCTAAAGTATTGAATCTTCAAAATCCGACATTTTAGGCTATAATAGGTTGCTTTTTTATTTAAAATCCCGAGCTTTCGTTCAGTCCACTCTGAACATTTTCAAGAGAACAATAAATGGAATTGAATTGAATCTTCATTTCTTTCTAGCTTGTAAGTATATTATATTATTCTATGGTATTCTCCAAGGCAAATATACAGCCATAATTTTTGTGTTGTGTCCGGACACAACACACAACATTAATGGCTGTATATGGCCTTGGTATTCTCCTCTTCCTTACACTATATGATAACAACGGGTCGTCATCTTTCGTCGTCATCATGTGGGTCCAGAACCATAGAGGTAGAAATGAGAAAAACACCAGTAGAATGGAGCGGACACTAAGCCAAGTACACAATTTTTAGTGTGATAAAGTGTACGCAAATAACAAATCGAATTAACATGTAAAAAGATACATACCGTGCGGCAAAAAATAATTGCTAGTTAATCACAACGTATCCAAGGGCCTTTTAGCCACTTGTCCGTTCCAGTCATTCAAGTATTTTATCATGTCTTTTCCCAGTCCAGGACACACAGACTCATGCAATAATATATTGTAGGTGATTCTTGGACGGTTTGTCGTTACTTCAGCGAGCTCTTGAACTGGTTAATATCCTCCTGTCACCTGGCGGACCAGCAACAATGACCTCTTGATAATCGTATCTAATTAACTTTCTTGGAAATTTTTTAAAAGTAGCAGCTAGAGCTAAATCATTGATATAAATATTTGTAAAAAACTTCTGTTTCTCTGCTAGTAAAGTTTTCGCACGCACAACCACTCACAGTGTAAACAGAGTTTAAAAATTCCATAAAAAATGTATATATACCTCTCGCAAGAGATTCTTTCCATCGAAATATAGACACTTGTGTGGCGTGTTCCAAAAATTAGCAGTTGCTAAGGTGCCTTTGCCAGACAAGCAGGATATATTTCCATACGATTCTGAAAAATTCCCTTGTAGCTTAGTGGTAAAGTATTGGGGGCTAAATCCATATAGCATGTGGTTCGATTCCCAGGCTGGGATTAAAGCAAAGGCTGGGCTGCAAAGAATACAAGCTATGGCAACTGCTAAATAAACC